>SBJP01000055.1:0-34970 GCA_014805705.1 Cucumispora dikerogammari | reverse complement strand
ATTTATGAATAATTTTACTTATATTTATGAATAATTTTACTTATATTTATGAATAATTTTACTTATATTTATGAATAATTTTACTTATATTTATGAATAATTTTACTTATATTTATGCATAATTTTACTTATATTTATGCATAAAGCTGTAAACACAAATCAACAAAAAATGAATTTTAATTTGCTTTCCCGTGTTCGATAATACACTAGTTCATGGCTGAAATAATTCAGACCAACTTTTCAATTCTTTGAAATTGTTTGATCAATATTCAAAGTGCGTGGGGGGATATCGTTTTGGATATAAAAATAGAATGAATATTAAAATTTAGAAATAGGAAATCTGATTCTAATAGCCAAAGAATTTAATCCCGACTTTCCGCGGACGCGAGTGTTTTATGAAACTTATTATCAGAGGTTATTTTTATAATGGTTTCAATATACAACTCTTTCGCAATCGTTTCTATACACTCTACAAATGAATCGAACCAGACGTTTTCTATCACAAAACAATAATTAAAAGACTTCATTTATCGTTTTTTTTATTTTTTTTCTAATATATCTAACAAAAATGTTTTTTTTATTTTGATATTGTAGTAAATGACCATGAAAATAATTATCACACTTTTATTAAGTAATTATAATTTTTGATAAAATTTAAATAATGTGTCTCGCGTGTAAATAAAGACTATATTAAAATGTTGTTATTATTTATTTTTTCGATTATATTAATATTGTCAACATTTACATATGATGAACCAAAAAATAATGACCAAGGCTTAGTTAAATAAAATAAAAAACTTACTATATAAAATATATAGTCATTATTTACACGCGAGACTCACTAATTAATAGTTATCAAAAAAACATATTTACTTAAAAAAACTACAGAAAATATATACACTAGTCCCATTATCTATACCCCAATATAAACACTCTTACTATGGAGAAAGAGTTGGATAACAAATTTTAAAAACAAAGATTTGGCGAGTTTAAATTATAATTTACTTCCGTTTATATGAAAACAGCTTGTTTTTTTTTGTGTTGTTAATTTTATTTTATATTTTAGTGTCGAGTTGTGGTTTATGTTTGATGACATATTGTCCCCGACCACATTTTCATTTCTGATAAAGCACAGTTTCCAAAAATTACTACTATCACATTGTAGTTTTTTCAATTCAAACAGTAACATATATAAACTATTTAAATATACAAAGATAAAAAGGGTTATGTTTTTTGATTTATTATTTGTCGAGTTCACGTTTTTGATTGTATATAAAACCGAATCTTCATCGTAAGAAACACTAAATATGTTCGATTTCGCTTGTTCGATATTTGCTTTTTAATGTAGGCATAACTTAAAATACCGTTTTTATATAATATTTAATGTTCAACGATGTCTAAAATAAACATTAAATATTATCGTATTAATAATAAACTGTTATATTGTATACTTTTTTGACAGTTGTAGAATTTTCGACAGAGGGTTTTTAAACATTTTCTATATAAGATGCACTCTCTGTCAGCATACGTTTTTGAAAAAAAAAAGTTTTAAAAACATTGAAGATTTTATAAAATTTGGTGAATTAGAAAGTTTCAGTAAAACTATCTACTGATATTAAGAAAACAATAAAGCAATATCTCAAAGAATTTTTTGTTTATATGATTTTTTTTCAGGCGTCTTTATACTGTTGAATACAGATAATGTTATTATTTGGTGTAAAAAAAAATAAACTTTAAATACCATATAACATTTTATATGTTTGCTTGGTCGTAACATTATAAAAAACTTACAAAAGTAATTTTATGTTTTACAAAATTGGATTCTGTTTCATTTGACATTTTTGTTTTTCTTTTCAAATTGACATGTTTATTTTGACAACTTTTTTACGTTTCTTTTGAATGCAATAAAGAATTCCAACTTCGTCTAGTAAATTAATAATATTAAGATGTGATCATAAGCTGTTAGTAACATCTGTGACAAAAACGAAACAAAGCACTTTCAACTTTAGATAATTCGGTTTTGTTTAAACAATAATTTAATATCTAAAAAGCCAGATTTTTTTTATCATATGATATATAAACAAAGGGTTTTCTAGACTTAATTGTGTATAAAGATTTTTCCTATTCGGGACGACGGTCTTTTTGAAAAAAAATTAGAAATCATATAATAAAAATACTTGATATTAAGATTTATAATCATTACATAAACAACAGTTATATTTATCTAAGTTTTTTAAGAAAGAACATATTTAAATATGATGGTTAGTATATTTACATAATTCATATAAAATAAAAAACAAGTGTTTTTTTATTTTACTACTGTTTAACGTTTGATTTAAATCTTCTAAACATATATACAATATTATAGCATTTATTATACAATTTGATTATTATAACAACTACAAAAAAGCACTAACCCTTAGTCTATAAATATTCTGCAGAATTTAAACTTAGAATGAAAAGAAAACTTACTTTCTTAATAAATCTCTGTTACAGCAAAATAAAACAATGAGCCAAATCATATTATGTTTTATACATTTTTTTTGCTGTCGAAACGATTTTTTTTAAGAAGATCTATCGTTAAAGCAGACTGTTTTTTACATTATAACAGACCTCTAAAACAAGTTGCGATTTTTTTCACAAACAAATAGACAAAACTCTCATATATTTCTCAGTGGGTTTAAAAGTTATCTCTTGCATGTTTTTAAAAAATTTTTTGTTCTTTATGTAATTTTCTGAAAACATACGATAGATACTTTAAATGTTTTCAACAATTTTTTTTTCAATATAGATTTCTGAATTCAGTGGTGTTTTTGTATTTTTTTGTTTTGTATTGGGCTATCTTATTATCTAGAACTACAATCTACACGATGATAGCAATCAATATTTTAAAATTTTAATCAATATTTTGAATGTTTGTTTTGTTCTTTAGATTCTTTTCTTGTATTGTTGGTGACCGCTATTTATTGTCGTGCATCATCAATAAATTTTTTATGTCTCTTCAACAAACAATAGTATTAAACTTTTTAGAAAAATATGAACGTTTATTGTGTGTCTAATATTTGTATAGTGATAGTAACATTCGATAAACTCACATTTCTTACAACAGCTTTTTATTTTTTTTCTTTTTTACTATTCACTGATTCAAAAAATAGAAGTTTTTAGAAATTTAAAAATGTCAACTGAGTTCTTAAATAAAAAAATATATTTATTTACAGTAGAAATTATTAGTCAGTGTAAACAAAGTGAAAGCATGAAACATAAATTAAAAATTTGTATTTTATTAAAACAACAATTTTTTTATTATATATCAAAGTCAAGAGTTATCTTATTCATATACTTTTTTGTTTAATAATTTTTTAGTTTACATTTTTTTTATTCAAATTTTCTAATTGTTTTTTACTCATTACTAAACCACAGATTAGAATTTATTTGTTTATTTTTTTTGACTAATATAAATAATACCAAAAGATATGATAAGACTATAAAAAGATGTTGTTTAATATAAAAAACAAAGGCGAAAAAACAAAAAAAACATGCCGAGTTTACAGTAAACTATAAAATACGCTAAACTGTGTTTTTTTAAGAAAAGGTATAAGATTCATATATTTCATTTTAGTTTAGCTTAAAGAAAATATTAAAATTGTCACGAAAAAAAAAGAAAATGTAAACAATAGTGAGGAAAAGTGCGAAATAAATAAATATATAAACATAACAATAAAAAAAACTTATTAAAAATGTTTTTCTTGATTTTTTTGTATATTAAAAACTTTTATAAAAAAATTTTTTTTAGAGCCTTTTAAATGTAATTGAGAAAAATCTTTCTATCTGGTGATTTTTCAGTATGTTTTTATTGTCTTATATAGCACTGTAAGGCGTTCACTACAGTAATTTTTGTCTATTTGCGCCTTCATGTGTTTTGGACATCTCGTTTGTTAAATTTACTTGTTTTTTTTTGTTCTAAGTTCAGTTAAAAATTGAAATATGTTTATTAATAGAAATGATTAAAATAGTGACCAACAACTCAAAAAAGTAATTTTTTATTTCCTAAATAACTAGCCGGAGTTAAACATAATAACTATTCATATTCTTAGCACTTTCAATGATCTTATTAGATCGTTTTTGAATATATGCTTATTTAAATGATTTAGACTCTTTTTGTATATTATGCTTGACTGCCTAAGAGTCGGTTATAATAAATCGATTATATTTATAGATTAAATAAATTAAAAATGAAGAAAAAAGCACACAAGCACAATTACAAATATACTATTTGTTTTTATGAGTTTAAGTCTTCGTTTAATTGTTAGGCCTTCAAAACCATATACAAAAGCGAGACTCATCTATTTATTTTGCCTTTCCATTCATTTTTTTTAATAATTGATATTGTAATCTACCTAAAATATATTAAATTTTACTGATAAAAAAACAATTGTTAACAAGTCGTCTTCTATTTTAAATAAACGCCGAGAGATATTGTATATAATATAATCAAGGTTTTTAATATAGTTAAATAATGTAGATTTCTTTAAATAATAAAGGTTCGATAAAACTCCACTTATACTAAAACAGCAGTATCAAGCTGTAAAGCTCAACGCTTTAATATTTTATTTTTTATCTCATTGTTTTATCCCATGATATTTTAACAAAGTTTTTTAATGAAAAAACATGTTTGTCAACGAATACAATCTGAGTAGAACCGCAATAACAACCGAGAACTCTATTTTTCGTTTTAGATAAAAAATTTTTTTTGACCTCTGATTTAATTTCAGTTCAATTATATTTTTCGAAAATTAATATTGGGTTAGAAAAAAATAACTCTCGTTCGCTACGAACAACTATTTGAATTCATGTTTTTATTGTCTATTTACAGAATACCGTGTCATTATTATATATCGAGTCTTTATAATAAATTTTGCATTTCTAAAAAGAATATAATAAACACGAGGATTAAAAAAAAATATTAAAACTTATCAATGTTTGACATCCAAGCTGCTTTTACAGACCCACCCTTCACTCTAATATGTTAAAATTCTGTTTGAAAAATAATTATATTGTATATTCTCCACTCAGTTAATAAACATTTTGAGTAGTGGCATAATCAATATAATTAAAATTTAACACGGGTTATAATATATTAGCGTAAAATGAGAAGTTGGTAAAAAACAAGCGTCTTCGTTTTTTTTGCTAGAGATATTTATTTATTATTATCAACACGGTTTACTATTTATTTGTTTTTCAATGAGTATTAAAATGATTATAAAATCTTTTTGTTGTTTTTATATATATTTTTTAAGATTTAACAGCAGTCATTCTTACATCTTACCCACACTGGAAATCTTCGATAATTCTCGAATTATTCGATAGATTAACAACATGTCTTAAAACGTATATTTTTTCTCTTTTTCATGTATGAGTTATCAATTCTGCAGACAATTTCTCAAACATGGGTTAAAAACTGTGTTTTTATTAATAAATAAGAGATAGCTTGTGTTGTGTTTATTCTTGTTTTCCGTTTAGCAGTAAAAGCTGTATAGTTTATGTTTGTCTCTTTTTTTGAGACATGGTGTTTTTTTTCATAGAAAATAAATAAAGGAAAAAAAAGTATTAAAAATTGAGTGTTTTTATTAGTTATTGATAAAGAAGTAATATTATTTTTAATTTATAGTTTCATTCTTGATTAGATTATCAGTAAAAAATATATATCAATATTTCGATCCGTGTTATAATTAAAAAAACATAGAAAACTTAAACAGCTGAAGTACAAAAGCCAACATGTTGTATTTTTCTGATAATTTAAATTTAATGTTTTTTTTTGTAGATTGAAAAAAATTGAGGTCACTTGAAAGCACATTTTACCGACTACTTTAGTTAGTTTAAGAACATCCTCAGTAAAAAATTTTGTGTTTTTATCTGCTCAGTAAGAATATTTCTTTCTTTATCGCGTGTATTATTTAACATTTTCCGATAGACAAGACTTGTTTTTTTAAAGAAATTAAACATTTTTTTTAAAACAAAAAAAATTGTTGCTTGTTTATTTTAACGATATGTTATCTATTGGTTTTTGCGATGTTATTTGAGAATTAAGTTATTTCAACCGAATTTTTTTTAGTCGTAATATAAAAACATATAATCGGTTGTTTACAAAATATTTTATTGTTTATATGTTGGAAATTAAAAAAGACACTGTTTTTATGTTATGATATGTCTTTCGATACATTAAAAATAATCATTTTGCAGCCACCTTTAATTTATATTACTATGCTTATCTTAATCACAGTAAAATATCGATATCAAAGATAAAAATACTCTGACTTTTCTAACACATAAACATATAAAAAATAGTATTTATTTACGTATACGTAATGTTTTAAAGTATAGAAGCATTGGGGAAATGGCATTGTCCGTAAAAAGCGTATTTGCTTTTCTGATTTATCTAATTTTATTAAAAGAGCAAAAATAGAGCTAGTTTTAATGTCACGCACTTAAAGAACAAGCTTAGTTACTAAACATGCTGCGTAATAAATATGCTAGTATAAATGTAGCGTTTGACTTTCTGATGTTTATTGTTTTAAAACTTTTGTTTAGTATTAGTTCAGACAATAATTTATATCGATAACTAGTTTTTTTCGCTTTCGTCTAAAAAAAGTTATTTCGACGAAATTTTTTTTGCCTAAAAAATACGATATGTGATAAAAAATCGATATTTATAAATAAATGTTTTAGTCTTATATATTATTATCTTTTTAAAAAAGGTGAGATTTTTATAGTTTTTATAATTTTCAAGAGTTACTTTGGAGAAAAGATTTTTTTTGTTTTTTTTTTGTTTTTTTTCTTTTTAGACGAACCCTAGATTCTTTTAGCTTTCTTTTTTATCTTCTCCATAAAAAGAATTCAAATTTTTGCTCGTTTTTACTTTTCGTTTTTATTTTAAAACTTCTATACTACGATTCAAGACGGTGGACGTTACTTGGGGTTTTTAGTATCCAAAAATGACAAAACTTGTATCATACAAATATGTCATTGTTTTATATTTTTAGGCTGCCACATACTGATATATTTTTTCCAAAAGATCTGAGTGTTTTTAAAACTTTTTTATCTGTACGATGTTTTTACGCGCTTTTCGAGTAAAAAGTATATTTGAGTGTGTGCAAGAAAAAACACATCGTGCTTTTTTTATAGCCGGTGTATCATCTGAAAAACGTGGTTTTTCTATTATTTGCTCGGTTTCAATTTTTCTTTGAATCTGCGAAGCCAAATTTACTTGCAAAACAAACCTTATTTTTATTTCCGATTCTTGCGGTCAAAAAACGCTTTGTTAATCACTTTTTTAATTTTTTAATCTTCGCAATTAAAATTCTTTATTTGCAATCATTTTGCGCCTTCTCTTAAAAACATAGAAAAAAAATTTTCAAACAGTTCTCTTTTTTTTTTAAAATCTCTTCTATGGGTTCTAGCAAACAACACACCGAACCCCTTTAAATGCTATGAAATATGTTCTTTTTATGCAAAATATTGTAATTAAGTTTAATAAAATGTATATTTAAAGCTTTATTAGTGTTTTTTTTTGCTTAATCATGTTTTCCAAACAGAAAAGTAATCTTTTATTAGTTTTATTAAAGGGGAACAGAAAGTAAGTATTCAATGTAAAAAAAAAACTCTATAATTCGACATATGGCCAAAAAAATGATGTATTCCAAGACATTTACAAAGGTTTAGTTGATTTTCCGTCTACTGCTCGAGTTCTTTTCAATTAGACTAAACAAGCATTTTCGTATTGTCCGTATACAACACTGTCATGTGTTTTATTATAAAAACACCGTTTTCTTCAATTGTCGCAGAGCAAAAATATTTATTCTACGCACTGCCACAGCATTGAGTTTTTCGTTGTTACATGTGTTGAGTGCTTTTTTTTCGATTTTGTAGCACTGAAAAGCCACTTCATTCATAAAAAAAAGTTCTTGGTTTTGTTGGCTGGGGTTTATTTCTCTAAACACTTAAGTATATTCTATTTTTTTTATGATCTTCAATTCGTTGTTTTGCGATACAAAAAAACTCGTTTTTTTTAAAAGTCTAAATAAATCCGCTTGATTATTTAATATTGTAGAATACTAAACTTTATTTCAATACATCAAAGATCTTGACGAACAGATTTTAAATTTATAAAACACATATTTGAGTGTCGTTCAAATTGTTCTTTTTTAAAAGATTAGATTCAATACTTATGATCACGCTTTTTGAGTTAGACATAGCAGTTTTGCTACTTGTTTTTTTTCTTTACTAGCTTTCGTACAGCTTTGAAACGTATTTCAAATTTAGAGAAAAAAGAGGGTTATTTTTTTTGGTCTTATCTTGTTGAACAATATTCTCTACTTTCATCGCTTTATTTTTTTGTATTGTATTAGGTTGTTGAAATTTTTTTTTTGCTTCAATTTTTTTTAATAAAAGCAAATTTTTGTTTTGGGAAGATTCAAATTTTATTGCAAAAATTTTAAAAATGACTGTAAAAGTTTGGTTTCGTTTTTGAAAAAAGAGAGTAGAATATAAGATTTTTTGAATTTAAAATTGATTGTGAAGATTCGAAATTTAACTTTAACAAGTGAAAATAGGTCAGAGTATTACATTTCTACTTGGTCTTAAACATTGTATTTTTCTGTACATGTCTCGTCCAAACTTGAAAGAAAAGTTTTTTTTTATTTCAATGAAAAGTTTTTGCGCTGCTTGGATAAATACGTTTTCGAAGTTAAATATAACATATTTTATTTATCTGGTCAACGTCTTTAGAAATCTGAAAATGGTTATATACGAACTTTCGTTTTTTTTACTTTATATTTATTTTCACGAAAAGATATGGTTTCTGAATAGTATGCCGTATATTTTGTAAAATTGTAAAAACGCTCGGGTTTTTTGCTTGTGCTATTTAACATAAGAAACAGAGGATCGTAAAAAACGTACGGATATAGAAAAAAACAACTTAAATTTATGAGAACTCAATTACGCTTACGCATTGGTGTAAACAATCTTTTCTTAGTGTTTTTCTCACCTATTCTAGTAATTGTTTGTATATGGCTCATACCATATTTTATTTTCGTTAAGAATTTTGGTCGCAATGTTTTCGATGTGAGTTATAAATAGTATTTTAAATAAACTCATTATGTTGATTCACTCAATACATTGTTGATTATATCAACACTTTCAATTTTCAATGCAATTTTTTACTTTATTTGCCATATAATTTGTTTCTTTTAGTATTTTATTTAAACTCGTGTGGAGTTCATGTACCTTTCAATATACAACAATATTCATATGTTTTATGATTAAAATTACGTTTTATTTCAGTTTTGACATCTTGTTTTTCGAGCGTTTATGCTGTCATAATTGTATGTGAAAAACATCATTGTCTTTTGCTCTTCTTCTATTACTGTTTAATATTGTTATTTCGCGTTAATGTTTGCGTCTTATTTTTTGGTCGATATGGAGTAAAAAAACAAAGATATTTTTTTAAGAATAATCTTGTTTCTTATACATACAAAAAAATGAACATCCAATTGAAACTTTAAGAACACAAATCTAATTGTTATTTCAAAATCTAAGTATGTTTATTGGATCAAGACAAATCTTAAACTACAGCTGTTTAATATTTACAATGTCAGAAAAATATATCTTTTTATAACATTTTTGCATTTTTTATATACACTGATGTCTTTCAACTATATTTTTTTTCTCATTATTTTATGAAAAACATGTTAAAAAAAAATAAATGTATTTAAAATGAATTAGTACAAAATGTCAAAGATGGCAAAATGTCAAAAAGATCAAAATGTCAAAAGAGACAAAATTCTCAAAAAAAATAAACAATTCGCTAACAGCGAAAACAATGAACCAAATTGGTAATTGAAAAAAAATTCTTTTTGGTGTTTTTGCAGCCACGCCGCAACAGAGATAGAAAATAAATAGCAATTGTTGATTATAATAAATCAATAACTGTTTTCGTTATTCTTTATTAAATAAAAACGACACAATTGTATTATTATAAAATGTTACAAAATAAAATTATAAAGTTGGGTGTTTAACTGCTCTTAGTGTTCTTTGACATTTTGTAATTTTTGACTTTATGACACAACACGGTTTATAAAATGTGTTATAGTTGACAAAATAAAGCATAATACAGTGCTTTCAGAAAAAGGTTTTTATAAGCACGAAAAATACACTCAAATATGGGCTGAAGAAACTATTATCGATAAGGAACATTGTCTGTCTTTGAATATTGATTTACAGATTGTGTATCTTGAATCACACGTGTGGATATATTGTTTTTTTTTTTGAGTAACATAATGAAATATAATATCATCCGTTCTCCAAATAGAAAAAAATGTAAAAAACTCTAATAACGAGGAAACTGCGATTTAGGGCAAAGAGTTAAAAAGAATTAGTAAAATATAATTTTAGTTATTAATAATAAAGGCTCAAATGTTAAAATTACATAAAAAGTAAAATTATATATACTTGTCTAAGAAACAATTTGATGTAACCAAAATAATGATTTGTAAACAAATGAAAAAAAATAAAAGACAGAGCAATGTGTGTAAATTTAAATTAGCAAAAGAGACTTCGTTTAGAATTAAATCTTAAAAAACTCATAAGTTTAAAGATAAGGTGTTTAGATGTTTTATAAAAAGATTCGGCTAAACTTAACGAAACGATATATGCTAGTTTTTGTATGTTAATTGATAGAGACAGTCTCTTAAATGGCCTTGTTTTAAAAAAAGATTTTTAGAACGCAACTAAAGCTACAATGCTGTCTTTTAAATTCAATTAGTTGTATGTTTAAAATAAAGAAAACATAATATCAAAAACAAAGCATAAAAGGAGAACTCAAAATTAGCTGATACAAAAGCTGTCATATAATACTTAAAAAATTTAAAATGCTTCGTATATAAATATTGAGGCGAAAAAGGTTTTTAGAAATAAAAACAGTCATCTATTATATATCGTATTATACAAGAGTTTTGTCTCTATGAATGGTATTTTTAAAAAGTTAAGTTTTCAAAAGTAAAATTAAGTTTTGTTTTATATTGCATCTTAATAACCAAAAAACAGTAAACCTTCTAATAAAAAAAATCGATTCTTTTAGAGAGTTAAAAGATGTTAAACAAAGTTAGTTTATATTAGAATTGAGCATTCTTTTAAAGTTTAGTGACATTTAAAATTTACGGGTTGTTTATGAAGCTTAATATTTGCATGTCAATAAAAAAAGTTTAAAGTTAATTATCATAAATCTACATGCTATTTTGTTGTTTTGATCTCAAGTAACTTAGATATTATCTGTTTTTGCTAAAAAACAAGACATCTTTTATTTAGCAAACAAGCCGCAAAAAAAGTCTTTTTTACAAATGTGCAAAGTTTATGACAGATAATATTATTTATAATGTTTTGATAATGAAGCTATAGACAAAATAGAAAATAATACTTTAATATTTGAATCAGTTTGCATAGCTAAATCTGAACATCAGTGCTCCATGATGCTACGATTATTAACTGTTTTAATAAAGCTTTAAGTTTCAGTCGAAATAATATTTGGAAGATGCGTGAGTATACAACAGAAACAAAAAGATATCAAGTTTGTTCTGGTGAATAAAAAAAAGAATGTTGTGTTTTATGTATTTGCAATAACCAAAAGACGCCTTTTAAGTTATAAGTCTGTTTTTATACAGCAAGCGATAGAGTCTCTTTATGGTTAAATTAGATAGTTTATTATGAATATTGTTATTTTTTTAGAAAAATATAAATCAAAATATATATTTAAACTTTATAAACATAAAGAAAAAGTTTGCAAACATTAAAAAAATAAAAAAGATATCACAGTTTTAGAATTTTTAAATTTTGTAATTTTTTTTAGTGTCTGCTATTTGAAATATAAAAGCGGTTTTTTTAAATAAAACCTGCGTTTGGGACACAATTTTGTCTCTCTTGAAAACCGAGCTGTATTTCAAATTATATATTTTGTTTTGTTTTTGTAGATATATATAATGTTTTCTTTCTTGAAAAAACAGCAACACTTATAAACGAAATTTAAGTTAAATTTTTTTTTTTGGAGTTTGTTAATATTTTTTTAAAACTTTGCATCGTTTCATACACACAGCCGCTTCGTTTTTTTTTGATTATTTTAGAATTCAATTTTTAAAACAGCGATTCTGTTAGTAAATATTAACATTTAAAAATGTGATTTTTTATAAAAAAATGATGTAAAAAAAAAAAATAAAACACCTATTATCTCAAAAAACACACACATTGCCCAACATATACAAATATACCATTTATCATATATAACAAACAAAAATATATGAAAAATTGAATATTACACAAAAAAACAGAATATTTTAACCAACTGTTTTAAATAAATCTGTTAGTTTTTTTTAAAAAAAATATAGTCAACGAAGTTGGCTCTCATTTATAAAACAACGTATGTAACCGTGACTGTATCATAAAGCAACACTTTAATTTGCACATACAAGCTGTTTTCTGCATATGAACTTGAGATAACAACTAGATTTATTCAAACAGCTTCGAGACTCTTCATTTTTTCTTATAGCCGTATTTAAAAACACACAGTTATTCTCTTAAAAACTGTTCTATGCCAGCCTGTGTTCTTTTGTAATAGAGTTTTAGTGTATTTTTTGAACAATGTTGAAATATATTACGACAAAAAAGTAAATATTTGGTCATAAAAAAACCTATTTTTTTTTTGTAAAGCATATATCGAAATATAAGATCTAAAACTATCTCTTGCAGTAGTATTCGTTTTAGACTTTTAAAAATTTAACTCTTTAACAACGGCTAAAACGATCGCTTTTTTAATGATAATGAGCTTCGTTGTCTTAATTTTGTTCAAAGAATTTCCTTCCCTTAAAAACAAAAACATCAATCAATTTATATCTAGTTTGTCATAAATAAATCTAAAATCGACAGGCATCTTAGCAGACATACATAATTTCGTAAATTTTAGAACAATAAAATCTAAAAGATTTTTTTATATGTTATGACTTTTAATAAAACTTTATGAAGTTCTGTGTAAACACTTTCAACTTTTTATTCATTACAAAAACAAAAAACTGTCGATTAAGTAAACATAAAAAATATTCTTTTTTTGAGACGTTTTACTCGACTTTGTTGCTGATGTTTTTGGATTTGCTGATTCTCATCTTATTCAAGTATTTTGTATCTGTATCTTAAATGGATATATTCTGTTTCGTGAACATTTGATAAAATACGTGTTTAAAGTATATTATGGGCAATATAATTTTAGATATATTTGTGTATAAAAAGTTTTTTTTGTTTTTGTGTTAATTTAATTTTTCTTCTATTTTTCAGGTCTATATTTAAGTGAAACAATAATATCTCTACATTTCCTGATTTTTTAATGCAGTATATTTAATAATCGCGAATTTAAGACATGAAAATAAAATATTTATGTCTTCATTTTGTAATATTAAAAAAGAAAATCTATTCTAAAAATAAAAAAATTGATTACAAAAAACTTGATATATATTGTTAGAAAGAATAAATTTTGTTGATTTTTAAAATATACTCTTCTTTAGTTTGACTAAAAATTCCTGTATTTTATATTAAAAAAATTTGCGAAAAATTTTATCGTTATACTTATCGATATTTATAGAATTCAAAACATTGTTCTCTGCTAAAAAAATTTTATTGAAAATATCTCTCCTGTCCTCAAACACAGCCACTCGAGAACCAAAAGTATCTTTAAATCTTGGAGTAATCATAGTAGAGGAAACTTAAAAGAGTAATAATTTCTTGATTTTAATAAAGCTCTAGTATGTGTAAAAAAAACTTCTATTTAGAGTTCGCTGTTTTATATTTTTGCTATTATTATTGTTTTAGCATTTTCTTGCGCATACTCTTTATTTTCATTAAAAGAATCGACTCTGCTACAAACAGATGAGAGAAACTTTTTGTCTTTTTATTAAAACAAACTTGATATTTAACTTCGTGACCGATTTCGTCCTGGTAACTTTACAAACACGTTTTGTCTATGAAATTGCTCTTATTTATCGTAACTTTGAATCAATTATTTTATTATAGAAGTTTAGTAAAGTGTTTATGCTTGATTTTGCACTTCTCCCAACTATCAAAAACAGGAGATGGCTAGTACTTGAAAAATGCTTGTTGCGTCGTAAAAAAATATATAATCAAGATAAGCTTCTTTTTTGTTGTATTTATGAGTAGTTTTATTATTGTGGGCAAATTTATCAATGTAAATATAGGTGCTCTTTATTTGTACTTTCGCTTTTTGAAACAGTTATCGAATGTATTCAGTGATTGTTTTGTTCTATTACAAACAATTTTATTTTTATTGATGGAAAAGTCATCAACACTCTTACTATCAAAGAGTTTTAATGGAAGAAATGTTTTTTTTGATATCATTAATATAATCAAAGTTTACTATTTTCTTATAGGTCTTTATAGGGAATTTTTCTTGCCCCCATTTAAACGGTTTTTATAAATCAAAGAAATAAAAGGTTTTTTGAGATCTTTGTTTCAAAGATTTACTGCGCCTGGAGCAGTCTGAAGTTTTTTCCTCTATAATTATGTAAAGATGGAAATGTGGCCTATTAGTTTTTCGCAGTTTTTTCTTTTTTATGCTCTGTTTTCTGTTGCTGGTTGATTCATATATCTGATAAGAGAAGTTTTTACATTTAAAAATAAAGCATATTTATATTATTGAGTTTTTATTCTATAACACAAAAAATTCCATCGTATTATTTAATCATCCGAATCTGCACACAAACATTTTTTTAATACAAAAGTGGTTTTAAAGAAACTTTTGATAAAAACAAAAGATCTATAGTTTGACTATATATTTTTAAAAAACATCGACAACATATTTTATTTGTTTTGCATAATATTTATTGTATAAATAAGTCTTATCCCGAAACCAATTTCGGTTTTAACTCACAAAACCCTGTGAGTACTTCTTTATTGTATTGTAGATATTAAACTTTCATTTTCTCGTTGGATGTGTCTTAACAAAACCCTGAAATTGTATATAAAAAGCAAAATTTTCTTTCATTGATCAACTCTTTGTATAATTACCCAATTTTTATAAGTTCTATCAGCTGATTATCTTTTACTTTTCAACAAGAAGTGTTTCAAAAAAAAATTAGATAGAATATATACGCCTTCACGTATTTAAATATTTTATTCTTTTAATATCAAACGATGTCAGCAATATTAAAGCCCATAAACAAAGATATTATCATAATGATTATGTGTTCATCTGTGTTTATTGTTGATCTTATGTTCAAGTAATTATTTAAAAATCAATTATCAAAAGTATAAGATCAATTAATATATTACTGTCAAGTGTTATACTTATTTTTTTTAGCACAATTTTATAAAGATTTGTCGTTTACACTTTTTGTTTTTTTTTCTTAGAATAAAAATTTTATTTTTCAAATAAAATAAAAGTTTTTTATAAAAAAACATATTTTAGAAAATCTCCCCGTCTACGAAAGAGACAGTGCTTTTTAAATCCCCTGTGTTTTTCTAATTATTGTTTTTTCGGTCTTCCTTGAGTTCATATTTATATTTTTTTGTAAAACGTTAGCTTTATATCGTTTCGTTTTTTCTTACACTTTTTTGTCGATTTGGTGATTTTTATTTTTTTATTCTTCGATATGTAATTCTTTAGATATGTCTCTATCTCATGTTTTTTGTATTATTAACTAGTGCGTTTCGTTTTTTTTTTCGCTGTTTTTTGTCTGTAGCTAAGTTTTTTTTTCTTTACAATAATTTTTTTTTGCGAAAGCAACACTTCAAAATAGTCCATTCAAACAATTTTTTGTTTTCAGAATACACTTATAAATTTTAATACTACAAAAAAACTTAAAAAAACTATTAGTTTTTCTAACAGCTTTAATGCAGTTCTTACAGACATTAAACAACAATAATCATTTTATTTCGTTTATGTAATCCACATATCTTACAGAAAATACAGTATGCGCAATATTCTATATTTACTTTTTTTAATTAACACATCTTCTATAATTATACATATTAAAACCATCTTATTTTTGAACAAGGTAATATACAAGCAAAAAGTTTCATTAGAAACAAGTAAATTATGATGTTTTTTTTATTTCCAAGCTTTTTTTCTGTAAGAATACAAACAAAAAATATAATTCATCTTACTGTCTTTTTAAAAATTTTTTATCTTGAAGCCATATTTCTTTGAAAGAATGAATACAAATCTTTCTAAAATTCATAAAAAGTATTATTGTTAATTCTTTTTATACGCCCTGTTTGATATATCAGCTTTGCGCTTAGATTTTAAGTTTTACTGTCTGCTTATATTAACGGAAAATAAAATTTATTGTAATAAAAATTAAGTGTTTTTAGTTTTATTAAAAGCTTCTGTGTTTGTTGGGGAGCTTTTAATTTTTTTTCAAATTATTGAAAATTTCTGTTTATATATAGGGTGTTATGTATCTGTTTGATTTTTTTTCCTTTTACATGTGATCTTTATACTTATATCCAAAAAGTCTTTTGTTAGCTTATTTAATGGCACGCGCTTAAGTTTTAAGGACTGTCGCACAAAAGTTAAGCCTCAGGTGTTAAGTGTTCATGCTCTGAAATCGTCGAAGTGAAATCCGACAGTTGTGTTGGCAATTAACCAAAAAAAATTATAACTTACAGGAGGTTTTCATTTCTTAAAAAAAATGAGATTGTTTTCTGTTTCTAATAGTTCAAATGTAAAACATCTATTTCTATGTTTTTTTTTAAACTTTGAAAAACAAAACAATTTAAAAAAAACGCTTGTTGTTTTTATAACATACTCGCTGTAATTTTGTTTGTATACTGTTAGGTAAATAACATAGACTTGAGCTTCAAGTTTTTAAAAAGAAATATGCTAGCTGTTATGTTTTTTGTTTTCTTGTTGATATTTTTAAATGATTAAGAACTCTTAACATAAAAGTTTTTCTCAGTAATTGTTCAAATAGAAAATGTAAGTTTATTAAACATAATTTCGTTTTATTTTTGTTGTCAACTAGTTTGTGATTTTATATTTCACAAGGTCATTCTCTCTGCTATTGATCGTGCATTAAATCGAAAGAATTGATAGTCTCCATTGATTATGTTTTTTGAAATATATCGTTTTTACGAAATTTTTTATTAAGATTTTTGAAAAAAGTTTTCAAAGTAAAAAAATGGAATTAAGTATTTTTTTTGTGAAAGCTATTATAACACTGATTTTTTTTAATAAATGTTGGTTCGAAAATAACGTATAGCTCAAAACTGTTTATCGATATCGTACAATATCTTTGTTGCTTCAATAGTAACACATATATTAGGTCACAGTAACTAAGGTTTTCTAGTAACGTACCTAATAATATGTAACTATTTGAACATTAGACTTATTTATCTCTTTTTCAGAAAACACTAGCAAAACCAAATAAGTATATATGTTTTCAAAACGATATATGGATACTTTGTTTTTTAAGTTTTCCCTCAATAATCGCTGTCAGCAAACACCATAAGCCTACTTAACTTATTATTACACTTGTATAAACCATAAAAAATATATAATATAATTCAGCTTTCTCTCGTCGACTTTTTTTAACTTTTCCTTACTTATTGTATTATCGTTTAAGTTCCAAACAGTTACTTTATTCTCATAACTGAACAACAATATTATCATCACAATCGTGTTCAAATATAGGCATTAATTACGTCGTCCTGTATAATAGCTACCGTGTATTCATAAACTCATAATATATAAGATAAAAAGACGATTTTTCAAACCCAAAATGTTTTATATAAATTTCTATTTTATTAATTAATTCTCTAATTTTTCAATATCTTCAAAAGGTGTAGCGTGTTTCAAGTATGTTCTACAAGACTCAAATTCTTTTTTATAAAAAAAATTTCAATATTAGTAGATTGTCTATCTTCGATTATGCGAAAATTTTATATATCTTCGTTCATATTTTGAAACATTTCTTTCTAACTTTTTATTTTTTTATTTACAAACCCAATATATCTCAAAGATCTGTTGTTTTTGTATAAAATAATCTTTTACAAACTGTAGTTTTTTTTTAAGCAAATATTTTCAATCATCGTAAGTGTTCAGTGTTTTTGTTGTGGCATAATCCATGTGCGATGAGAGAGTTTTCTTTAAAGATCGGCACTTGCTGGTATGTCCCTTGGTTTGTTAATTTATTGTGATTATTAATTTTTTTAGTTATATTTTGCTGATTTCAAGATATATATTTTACTTTATTATATAAAAAAAAATTTACAGCTTATTATGAGTCTGAAGAACAGAGACCTCTGTAAGAATAAAAAACAACTCTTTATTTAAACTATACATAAAAAACGGTATATCTTTTTTATATAGCTCCAGCTAGAAAATTACATATATTACATAAAGAACAATAAACTATATGATAATAACAGCACTGTTAGAATATTAAATTAGACCAGTAATTCTATATAATAGAATTTGAAACAGAGAATAAACAGATGATTTAGCAATTTTTTTAGTTACGTTCAATGTTTTTTGAACCATTAAATAAATAGAAGAGCATTTCTGGCATACATAAACACTCATGACTTAAAATATTGCTGTTTTAGAAATTTTTACTGTCAACTAATAAAACGAAGATTTTTTTTTAAAAATTATATATTTGTTAGACCTTGACGCTTTTGTTTTAAAATACTTGACATATTTTAAAAAAAATAGTTTTGTTTATTAAAGACAATCGCGTCTTTTTTAGTAACTCATTTAAAATATGGCAGCAGCTTTTTTTTAATATTTACTTTCAATTTGAGTACACAACTGAAAAACTACAATACAGTGTTTATCAGTTTAATATTTGTTAGAATAATACTGCTGCAAATCTTCTTTTATCGTTTAGTTTGCCCTTAAATAATGTCTTAAAATATAGGGGAAACGAATTATATCGGATCATTAAAAAATTTTCGTTTCACTTTTACTCAAAAATTGCATCTTATTTTGTATTTTAAAAAATTAATACATTCTTTTACATTCGTTTTACTTTTTACCTGTCTAAAACCACCATATAATTTATTGAATTTAACCCTCGCTAACGTCACTGCGCATATAGATTATATTGTATTTATTTCTTTCCCTCAAAAGTCGCATATAGAACTTTATGTCGCCGGCCGTTACCACCCTGTTCAGAAAAAATTTAAAATAGAAAATCTAGAAACCAACGCTAACTTAAAACGCTAAATTTATAAAATATAGAATATGACGATCGTGTTTGAAAAGTTACTTATAAAGTTATAGAAACTGATTAACTCTCTCATCAGAATGTTGTGTTTTTATCTTTGGTTAGTGTCTTCCGGCTCAAAGACTTCCGATATGCCGCAATAAAAGTTATATAGAAGCTCTTGAAAGTGTTTTTCTTTCTTAGTTTTGATAAACAATATTTATTCAACTTTCGAAATTTCGCAAAATTTTGATCATGTCGAAGAATTTAAAACACTCTACTTGAAATATGAACTTGTAAATAAAAACTGAAAAAGACGAAACTGCTATAATATCAAAAAAAAAAGAACAAAAGAAACAAACCAGCGACATAATCTAAATATGACAAATTATAAAGACTTATTCGAAAAACTAAGATAAAAACTAGATTAATGATGGGTATTAAAACACTAAAACGAGTCTGTTTTTTCTCTTTCTTTTTTCAAAACGATTTATTCGTCTGTCAGTTTAAAACAGACTTACTTCCGGGGTCTAGTTTTAATTAAATCATTAAAGTCAAATTTAAAAATGATTAATTTAGAAGCCGGTTTTGATGGTTTAGTTTTTTAATGTTTAAGTTTTTACGTATGTAGCCGTAGCCTTGGGTGGGTTTGGGCTTTTTTTTCAAGTTTTCAAGACCGGATTTTCAAGTTTTTGAGCCGTGTTTTTAATTTTAATTTTTAACTTCTTTTCATATCTTATTATTGATTTTTTTTTTGCATTTTCGTTTTATGCTTTAAAAAACACCAGTAAAATCTCGAATTTGAATTCAAAGATCAGATTTTTATAATTTTTTTTGTTCTCTTTTTTATATGAATTTTTCAACTTAGATAATTATATTTGAATATTCAAGTTTGGATTTTATTTTTCAATATCAAGTTTGGCGTTGTATGTTTGGTTATTTAAGTTCAATTTACATATTTGTTTTTTCAAGAAACGTTTTCAATGTTCTGTCTTTCAGAATGTTTATTATAAATGACAACTTTGTGTTTTTATTTTATAGCCTCAATTATTTAAATCTTTTAAACATGATAAAAAGACCTTGTTTTTCTTAAAAAATAATACATCGACAAACACAATCTACTTTGTTTAAAGACTTACGACAGATACATTTAATCTAAGTTTTTCAGTGTAATTTTTATGAATCTTTTAAATGTTTCTTAAGTTTATTTGAAAACAACTCTGTGAATTCTCGAAGCTTCTGCTAAGCATCTTTTTTATTATTTTTGCTTAGAAAAACACACAGAGCAGGCTTTGAATAGAATTTAAAAATACACACACATTCTTCTGTTACTGTTTCAGTAATTTTTTTATCTTTTTTTTTGATCAATATTAAAAAAAAATGTTCTGAAAGCGTACTGTGATAAACATTAAAACCCTATATATTTTATTTGAAACATTTTCCATAAAGCAAGTTATTGTAATTTTGAGTGCTTGAATGCCTAAATTTATATTATTGAGCGATCTATTTTTTTGATAAATTATTATATAAATAATAATGATTACTAGATAGCAAATCTTTTGAAGAAAGTCGCTTTCTAAGAATCATGAAAAAGCTTTTGTGGGGGAACAACACAACAATGAAAAAGTTTTAAGAAACGCATATTTTTTGTTATATTTTGATACTTATTCTTGGCGAATGTGGTTTTTTTAAAAGACATTGTATAAATTTTAAAACATAGTGATAATATAATACGAAAACCAATATCAGTTCTAAATTTAAAAAATAAACAAAAACTGTTAGATGTATCAGGCGATTCACGATGATATTTTAACAGAAGTTTTTACGTATAAATTAATTAAACATTTTACAATCGAAACATAAGCACTTACAAAAATATGAAACGGGATCGCTAGTCTAGATAAAATACGCTGTTAGTGTTCAATAGTCAATTCCAAACTATACATAAGCACTCTCAAACGTGCTGATTGGGACAAAAAACGGAATTAAATCATTTATATAAGACGACGAGCCTGTGTGTCGTAGAACTGTGTCGAGAAATAAACCCGAGGTTTTAAAATGACATATTTGCTTATATATAACGCTGACAGTAAAAATCGTACGAAAAGAAATCCTCATTAACAGAAAGCGCACTGTGTTATTATAAACTGTACATTTAACGAATATACTATCAGAGTGGTTTAAGCTTAGACGAAAAAACAATTTGGTGTTGTGGGTTTATAGTTTAAAACATACATCCCTAATATACTCAATAAATATGAACTCCAAATTTATATATTTTGTGAAAACCCAATAAAAACATTTTGGTATTTAAGATATATACGTTTTCGTTAAAGTCACATATTATAGCTGAAGTTATTGAAAAAATATATTTGAAAAAAAAACAATACCCATTATATAGACAAATAATGAAATTCTGTTAATCTAACGTTAATATTAATGAACGGAGTTGATAACCGTGTGAGTCGCTATGGCGGAAAATGTTTACATTAGAATAAATATGAAATCGAGATTAAAAATATTCAAAAAAAAAATAATATATGTTTATAAATCAACTCGTTTTCGTATTAATTCTCGTGATAAAAAATAGTCAGTTTTATATCATAAGATTATATCTCGATCAAACCGGAAGGAGAAATAAAATTTAAGAAGATCATTATCAAACCGAGTATTAAAACGATCACAAAGCTTACTCAAAAACTATTTTTGATTTTTTTAAAAAAATTATAATAACAAAAGAGAAAAAGTCCTTTTCGTAACAAAATGTATTAATTATATATCTCATAAATTAAAGCAATAAGTAGATTAAGGAACACGCTTTTTATTTAAAGAGATCGGTTTTATATAATGCATATCTGATATTTAAAAATAAATTTCATGGTTAATAATAATACTTTTACATTTTGTACAGATTTGATTGATAAGTCGTTCGTTTTTGAAAAAAAAAGATATTTTTGATCACTAACATATAGTGTAAAAAAGACCTTAAGCGAAAACTGTTTTTAGAATATTCATAAATAACTACGGCCCAAAATAAACAAATGAAAAATACTACCAGATTGCACATTTGTGTAAATTTTTAGTTTACGATGTGAGAGATTTAGTTTTGAAATTGATTTGAATAAATTACATGTCTCGAACCGAAAACGAGCTGTCTTTTGCATAGTGTCAAAAAAGAGGCAAATTTACACGCAAATAGCATTATTGTATATGTTGTAAACTATTCCTATTCCTATGTGTGTATATGTGTTTTTCCGCTTATCATACAATCTATAATATATGTTTTAAAAAAGAGACTGAAATCCAATTAAGCGTGTCTTATTTTAAGAGTCTTTTTATTTTATTAACGATCATTTCAGTTGTTGATGTTCTTGTAAATCATTTTATACAGCTTTTTCGAACTATGTTTAAAAGTAAAACCAAAACTGATTATATCTTGATAGTGTTTTCTTTGATTTTTTTGATTTTTTTTTTAGTTTTTCTTAATTTAGAGAGCCTGTTGCAATGTGTGACAGAGTGTGGAATACTTAAATTTTTTTTATCTAGTTTTTTTGCTTTGATCTGATATTTATGTCTTGTTTTATTGTTTTTATAATACTTGTTTTATACTGTGTATAGTGTTTTAATATGTTATTGATAAAAGTGATGTGTTTTTTTTCAATCGTTTAATTTTTTTTTTTCCAATAGTGTAATTGTTTTTTTTTCAATCGTGTAATTGTTTTTTTAAAAGTAAATTCTTTTTAGAGTTTTTAAAAAATGGTATTATTTTTTGCTTTTTTTTTCATAGAAAAGTACGAAAAAAAAAAGTTGAACGCAAAAAAAAAAAAATAAATATCGCGATTCGCAAAAAAAAAAAATTACTTAAAAATATATATTTTGTGTTTAAATTCAAAGAAGACAATGTTTATATATATTATAACATAATGTTTGTTTGATGAAACATAGTTTGTATTTTTGAATATCAGCAATTATAATTTACGGCATTTTTAAAAGTAAATATTTGATTCTTACTTTGGCCTTTTATCTATAAGCTCAATTGAACATCTTTCTATTATAAGTCAAACAAACAAAATTATTTGAATAAAAACTAACAAAATCACATTTTTATGAGCAATTGATAACCAAAAGCACATTTTATTTACACTTTCTATCTACATTCAAAATCGATTTCTGGGCAACATATTTTATGTTTTTAAATTATTAATGTTTTTACACCAAGTGCCTTTCTTGATGTGTTTTCGTTTTTTTATATCACATAATGGGTTCACTTACTTCTTAAGTCACTTTTTGTGACAAAAAAATGAAATATCTTTCATATATTTACTTTGTTGTAAGAGTTTTCGCTTACTTAATATAGTAAAATAGAAATTGCTGGTCGTCGTTTCTGACGAAACTCAGTTAATTAAGAATATATTGGAATTTACTTATTATGAAATAGCGTGTTTTATTATAATAATAATATAATTTATTAATAAATTATATAGTGTAATTTTCTTAGTGAAGGATATAGTGTAACTTACTCTATTAATATTTTTTAGTATTAATAAGTAAGATCATAACGAGTAGTAATATGTCAGATAACAATTTAATCACACTTAGATTTAATCACTCCGACAGTGTAAACTATAAATTTCACATATAAAAATAAAACAAGAGCGAAACATACCTTATTAATTTTTGAATCAAATTTTTTCCAAAAACCAAAAAAAAAACATGTTTTTTATATGTTTTTTATTGCATAAACGACCGCCGTGTCGATTCAAGTAAAAAGTAGTCAGATCGAATAAAGGATAAAAAAGTCTTTATAGTATTTCTTTCTCCACTATTTTTTTATTCGCTATTATTTTCTAGCGAAATTGAAAACGCAAAAAAAATTTTAAAAATAACACAAATAGCGACTTTTGTCACCTGTAGATAGTATAAAAATAGTATGTGATATAAATAATAAAAATATAACTTTCGATTAAAATATATATGCAACTTACAAAAAAACACTATACTTGAAGAATACAATGTAGAAAAAATGTTACATTTGATTTCCTGGAATGCACATTTCAAATTTTGTAGCAATCGTAAAAATACAGATATTTTTCTCTACAAATTTTTTACTTCTAATAGATCAAATCGATAATCTCTACTACAAGCAGATACTTATAAAAAATTAACATTTTGTAAAAATGTAGATTTTATTAAAAAACTTTTTATAAGTAATTTCGTTTTGATAAATAAAATTATTTAAACAGAACTCAAACTGTGTGTAAAAAAGAAACAACGAAAACAAAAACCTCATCTCGAAAAAAGTGTCTCGAGCCAGTTGGAGAAGCACATAATATTGAAAAATCGTCTTTGACGAAAAAAGAAAAAAAAAGTACAGGTTTTTTCTTTGTATAATAATAACGAGACAGTTTTATCTGAATTATGAATATTTGATCAAAGATGTAGTACCTCCACTAAGTTTTTTGTATGTGTTAATTTTTTGTTTGTATATTGCTGTTCTTTTTCTTTGTATGTTAGATAACTAATAAAAAAATGATAAGATAAAAAACAAAACGTTTTTGGTTAGAGAATATAAAAGAATATTAAAAATATCGGCATCGGAAGTTTTTGCGTTCTCATTCTTCGCTCGGAAAATGAAATGTGAGTCACTCAAACAAGCAAAAAAAACATAAAAATACGCTTACGAGACAAACATTACTATATTGATAATCATTTGAGTAAACTGTTAGGATTGGCAACTTGACAGAATTTAACCTGCTTCTCTAAGTTCAGATTTTAAGCAAATTTGCTATATTATTTATATTAGGGGAACATAAATATAATTACTTATTAGTAAAAATCGATAAAAAGATATAAAATTTTATAAAACCGCTCTTCTTATCGGATCGTCTTTAATGAAAAACATGTGTTATTAAAACTAAAACCGCGGTGTTGGGTCGGAAAACAATTAAGATCTTGTTTTTTTATAGTTATTATATGTTTTCCCAACTTTACAACAGAGTGAAAAAAATAACTCATAAGAAACAGTGTTTTTTGGTTAAAAACTAAAAATTACATTTAACGAATAAAAAAACATTTATAAAATATTTTTAAATGCGAAAGTATAAAATTAAAAACTATTTTTACACACAGGTCTTGAAAAAGTTCGCTTTGAAAACGAAAAAAAAATAACAGTCTGTAATGTTTCATATTTCAATCTTTAAAGAGATTTTAAAAACTACAAAAACCGTAAAACGTCAAACACAGCAAAATATAAACAGATGTTGCAAATACACTATTATAGCAATGAAATATTCGTCGATTCAAGGCGAATCTTTGTGTTTATAAGTATAATTCGTTAAACATGTTAGTTTTAGCTATATTATAGGAGAGATAGCCTGTATTCAAAAAATATAAATTTCACTTTTTTCAAAAAAAACTTTGGAGTTTATTAAATTTTCAGAAATTTATACTATCGAATATAATATCCAAATATACTCTATAGAATAAAGCTAAGGGGTTAAGAATATAAAAACCTCGTGACTTCGCGAAAATATATAATACACCCTGCCCATGTGGGGCAGTAAAGCTACACAACAGAGCGTGATTGAAAAAAACTTACGGAACTTAAACACAAGATGAACATGGGCTATTTTTAGAAATTAAAAAAATAACACGTTTTTTTTGTCCGTTAGAATAGTAACTATAAATGTTTTCACATTTTAAAGCGTCAAACAGAACATGTTCTAAGATAAATATTATGAATCTATTTGAAACTAAGTCTAAAACAAAATATCTTTATTCCAACTTCAATAGCAAGCTTAACACCCTATGTTGTAAACATCAAAATAAATATACAGTCGAATTGCCTATTTCGACAAAAAGTTTAAAAAACACGGAAATCAAAATTTTTGCGTAAATTTAATTAATAGACGACTGTGATTATATGTTGATAGTCAGCGCAGCGTGTTTTTATAAAAATCATCAATAGGAAAAATATAATAAATCATAAACAAAGAAAAAAAAACAAAATAACAATACCCATAAAAAAAAACCAACTCACCAAAAAAAAAGTTTTTTTCCAACAGTTGTTTTTAATTTTACTTTTTTTATTGACACAAAATTTATCAACTCCCTTTATTGGTTTTTTCGAATGACTTAAACATTTTAGCTACTTCAAAACAAAAAAAGCCTAAAAACATAAAGTAATGGTGTCTATCGAAAAAGAAAAATTTTACTTAAAACATCGAAAAAAAAATTTTATAAAAATCGGTCTTCAATTAACTAAAAAAATGATTGTTTTTTTTTCAAAAAAACTCAAAAAAAATCGAAAAAAACACTATTGATTTTTGAAAAACACGTAAGAGAGAAGATTAAAAAATTTCTAAAAAAACGAGCTGAAAAAACTTCAAAAAAAAACGCGCGGACATAAAAAACAAATAAATATATTTATAAAGACAAAAAAAGGTTTTTGATTTAACCCGTGGGTTTTTTTTGTTTAGGGCGCCTTCGGGCGAGCTATAAAAAAATTCAAAAATAAAATAAAAAAATTGACAATAATTAAAATCAAAAAAAAAGTTTCTTTAAAAACTTACTTAATTCGACTCAACTTATTCTAAAAAAAATTGTTTTTTACTTTTTTAGTTATTGATTAAACCTTTTTGTTTACACTTTTTTTATTTCCCAATTGAGTACAAAAGAAAGAGTAATTAAAATGTCTGTATACATTTACTAAAGGCAACCCGCTTTCTTTTTTTATACGATCTTTGCTCGAACCGTTTGTATTGCCTATCCGATCTGACAACGCTATATTTTTTTTATTTTACTTTTGTGAAAAATTAGCACAATTGTAATTTTTCTTATATTCTTTTTTTTCTATATAAATTTATTTATACAGTATCTCTGAAACGCATATAATATCTGCGGATTGGTTTACTTCTAAACCTTTGTGTTTTATAAGATTCTCATTATATTTCATAATATATCACATACAAGGCGTTTTTTAAGAGTGTCTTAGTTCAAACCAATACTTTTATAAAAAAGTAAATATATATTTGTTTTCTATTCTCCAAGATCTTTTAAACGTTTTATTAACTTTTCTTATTAGCAACATATTTTTGATCAAAAAATACAAGAGTTTGTGAGTAAGTACGATATATATTTAATACCCTCATTTCCCGGGTTTCTTTGGGTTAAAATTTATCGACCAAGATTTTTTGATGTATTTGTAAGACTCCCTGGAATAAAGATTTTTGTTTGTGAAAACGCATTTTGATTGTCTTTTTAAGAGTATCTTTTCAAAGTATTTCCTTTTCACTAATTTCAGAATATTCTTTTGAGTTGTCACATGATAAAAGACCATTTTTAAAATAAAACTATCAATTACAATGTTTTTTATAATATTCTGTAATATGTTATTAAATAGATTTTACACAAATGTCTTTTCTAGTTGTATAACGATTTAAAACTTTTAACTTTAAAACCCCTCTGTTTACTTTTATCTCGTTCTATTTTCGCTTCAATGGTTTATTTCTATCATTTATTTAGTGGTTTTATATGTTTGAGTTTCAATAAAGTCAATAACAAGGTTCGCATACGTTTTTTAGCATCTAAAGATTTTTGTTATTTTAGAATACCTTTAGTTTCCTATAAGTAAAAAACTTTTTTTTTTTCACATGTTTTAATTTTTTTTTATTTTTTTTTTCTTTAGAGGAAAGTTCTTCGAGTGGCCTTATTTATTTTGATCAAAAGCACTCGAAACAAGTGTTTTATTTAAGAACATCTAAGATCGAGATATATGGTTTTTTTTCTATGTTCATTTTTGTCTATCATATGTACTAACAAAAACAGACAATCAAATCGCATTGACACATTATAAAAGATACTTTATAATGAATTAAAAACGTGTTATATTCATATATATATAAATAAAGATATTTTCTTCATAAGAACTTCTCAACATCCACTTTGGTTTGATCGAAAATTTATAGATCTTTTACTCACTTATAGTCCCGTTTCATTTCTATTTATATAGTGATATTTATTTCGAACTTCGACAGCAAGACATTGTTTTTATGTTTAAACTATGATGTACAACAAAAATAACTGCTATTGGGGTTATAATGCGATCTTATATTACGCTCTACTGGCTATTGCTTATATTGTATTTTTTAAAGACAAGCTTAATACCACAAAACACAAAAAGAAGCGGTAACGCGGGTATAAATACCATGTGCCTATCTTTATTCTAAATATTAAATTTCTTTATTAAATGTTTTTTTTTGTTCAAAATAATGTCAAAGAAAAATAATCATGGTTTATTTTCACTGTGCGATAGTGTTAAAAAAAACTTTATGACATTTGTAAAATAAAGGTTTTACAGAAAAATTATATTTTTTCACGGGGTCTTGGTCGTATGTTTTTTTTTGATTTGAGACGGCTGTTAATATAATTCGATTTCGATAAATATATTATATTTTTTTTGAAGTTAATAGACAACACAACAAGCACCGAAAATTTTTTTATGTCTTTCCTATTAGATTAAAAGAATGTACCCCACTGGAAATCATGTGTTTCATAAGTCGCGTTTATGACGTTGTTTGTAAAGTTTTATGAATTTCGGTTATCTATTTACAGTGAAACTTCTAAGAGTTGCCACTACTAAAATTTGCCACTAAATTTCTGTTTTTGACTAATTTACTAATCTTTTTCCTAAAACTTGCAAACTTTTTCACTCTTGAAAAAGACAAATTTCTCAAATAAAAATTTAACAGTTGAAGAGAAAAGAAAAATATTAGTGTACTGTATACAGTTTCTAAAAGCACCACACGCCCGAGTGGCTGAAAAATTTTTCAATTTTAAAAAAACCAATTGAAATAAGATCAATCGCAAAATTCATTTCACAAAAAGCTGAAATTGATAAATGCGTCGCTGAGAACGTATGAAAGAAGAATGTTAAAAGAGGCCTAACGTTTAATATAATAGACACAAAGCTAATGGAATGGTTGTGTGTGATAGAATCAAAAGGTGGAGTGCTATCTAATAAAATTCTGTTGATAAAAGCATATAAAAGTCCCAAAAACCACTCGCTTGAAACATTTAAAAGTTCTTCGAGCTGGTTAGATAAATTTAAAGTAGAAAAAAAATTAAAAAAGAATATTAACTGGAGAATGGTTTTAAATTTTCAATTGTTGATTTTACAGCATGGTATGATTTCATTATAGAAAAAAAAGTAACTCCAAACCATCAGAGATATATAATTGCGACGAAATAGCTTTATTCCATAAAATGATGCCTCCTCGTGGGTTTTTAACAAATACAAGGCAGGGAGGCGAGAAATTTAAAGATAGGCCCACTCAGTTGTGTAAAAATATGATCGGTAATATAAACTTTTACCGACCGGTCTTGATAAATTAAAAAACCCTCGTTGTTTTACAATATTTGCCGTTAAATATTTTGCTCGATATAAAAGTAATCAAAAGACATGAATGACGACCAGTTTGTTTAATGAATGGTTAATGGGGTTTGATGGTAAAATTAAAAGACAAAAAAAGGTTATTTTATTATTAATGGACAATTGCCTCTTTCAAAAAATAACATTCTGCTCGTGTAATATAGAACTTGTCTTTCTACCCAAAAAATCGATGTAAAGACACAGCCTTAAGTTAGCGGTATAATTCTTATATTTATAGCCAAGTTATATGATAATCAAAAGAAAAAGATTGTTATGAGATTGGATAAAAATATTTGTGCTCGTGAGTTATATAAGTCGTTTAATATTAAAAGTGCAATAATATACACCAAGTGGGCGTAAGATTATGTGACTTCAACGACCATTAAAAATTGTTGGAATAAAGCCGCATATAACTTCTATAGTGTAGATGTCGAAGACCCGGTAATTCAGATAAAAAACTATGTGGTTTTCTGCAAAAAATGAACATCTTAGATTTAGCTGAACAAGATAAACTGTTCGAAAATATACTCGACCATAATGATTTTATATTAGGTGATGCAGACGATGTGCTACTCTCTGAGAAAAATCAATGATAATGAAGTTGATAAAATAATTGAAGAAGTGAAAGAAGCTGAAGATCTTAAAATAAAAAAAAAGACTTAATAGAGACAATAAAGAACTTTTATGAGCTAAAATAGTATTTGCTTGAAAATAGTTGAGCTTCTGAGTAGGTCATCAAAATCTTAGAGGCTATAGAAAATACACTGGCCTTGAAACACAACGGTCTAATTGGTTCTCTTCTAAACTACTTAATTAAAAGATAAATCTTTTTTTATAAATACATATTGTTTTTCTAAAGCTTTCCACTTTTTTTTTTCAAACAAAAAAAAGGCAAGTTTTAGAGGTTTCACTATATTATCAATAAAAAATTTTTTTTGTGTTGTTTTTTTTAAATAATTCATGTCAGATGACTATCACACTGAAGTAAAAAGAGGTCGATTGAATGTCATGTTAAATAAAGATTGCTTGTTCAAGCGATCACTCTATATTAAATTTTTTATTTGCGTGTCATTCTGAAACAAAAATTAGTGTGATATGTGACATTCTTAAATAAAAAGTTTTACGTGAAGAATTTTTTTGACAAGTTAAATAGCACTTAACAGTCCCTGTTTTTCTTAAGAGTTGAATGAAATATAATCTTATCATAATTTACAGAGAAAAAAAACAATAGACAAAAATATTTTTTTAAAAAAACAAATCAGGTTTCAAAAAAACAAAAAAAAAGAATTTCCGGATTTGATTAAATTTAATTATTAAGAACAAAATTTTCGTGTATTTTTAACGCAAAAAAGAAACAGTTCTTCGATAGAAACCGTGGTTCATCGCAGGTTTCAGATTCCCCAAGATAGCCCATATAACAATTGTCGATATATATTGAGCTGTCACACTTCAAACAATAAACTAATATTCTCTTTTTTTTTTAAGTGACGAAAATGATTTCCGTACTTATGCTTTTTTTTTTTAAAAAGATTTTTTATTATTACTTCTTTTTTGAAAAAAAATTATCTTTTTTTTGGCCACTATATTGTTTTTTTCACATTTTTATGTTTTTTTTGACTTTTATAATAGCCACTTTGGTCTTTTGTGTTTTTTTTTGACTTTTTAATAGTTTTGTTGTATTCTTGTAGTTTTTTTTCGGTCGTTATAATGTTCATTTTAATTTTTTGTGGCTTTTTTTAAGATATTATAACAACCATATTAAAATTTAAAAAAATTTTGGTTTTTATAATGAACATTTTGCATCTTTGGAATTTTTTCTGAGTATATAATTACAATTTTTCATTTTTGCGTTTTTTTTAGTCATTTAATGTTCTTGTGTTTTTTTTTGGACAGAATAACGGCTAAATGTAGCGAAAAACATAAAAAACAAGGATTAAAGCCAGAGGGGAAAAAACACACGGAAATTTAAAATCATAAACAAAATCAAAATAAAGACAAGAAAAAATATTAGAAAAAAAAGAAACAAAAAAAATCAAAATATCAGAAGTTTTTTCTGAGAATGAATATTATAAAAAGTATGATTGATATTTAATATTTGATCGCGGGTGTAATCAACTTGTTAGTAAATTAAGTGTGCTAGATCGAAAGATTGATTTGAAACTATCGATTTAACTTCGATAGTTTTTTATTTTTAAACAAAACTGTTCATGTTATCTTTGATGGCTTTGTATATTTCAAGAAGTTAAGCAAGAGAAATAAAAAAGACATCTGCATTTTTTTTTAATTTTTTTTATAAATTTCGTTGTTTATTGAAAACGTGTTGCATTTGTATACTGTAAATAATATCAGAAAAAGAAAAAGTCACTATATTCATAAAAAACTTTTTAAGTAAAATTAATATTTTTTGAATTGAAAAAAAAAGACTAAAAAACAAGCAAAAAAAAGTTTTTTCAATCACAGAGATGTTTAATTTAAAACAGATCTGCAAAAACTTCAAATATTTTAAACAATATAGTAGCACACTAAAAGTGTAATGGTTTTTTGCGATCTTTCTGAGATATTTTAATAAAGTTTTTTTTAAACTCTATTTGTATTTCCATTCTATATTATTTTCTACGTTTTAAATAATTTATTCTTTCAACGAATAGCTGTATTTGTCATTATGTCAGTGTATCATTCGAATACATGACAACATATTAATTTTTTCCATCATATATGTTTTTTTGTTTGTTTCGAACTCCGTTTCGTCGATATTTATGGTATGGGAAAATCTGTCAAAAATAAATATTCCTGTTTTTCTAAATCGTTTTGAGTTTGTATCAGTATAATCGGAGACGAAGAATTTCGTTTCTTTTACTTATACATTTGCTTTAATCACACACGAAAGAGCCGTAGAACGAATCATTAAATATCAAAAGTATGTTATATTGTCTATTTTTTCTCGCATATATTGCCTAAGCGGCAGTTTACCATACGAAAAAGTGAGCCTGGTTTGGTAAGAAAACAAATAGACCCCAGGTTTGAGATGTGTAAACATGTTCTAGATCAACAAAGTGTCAAATGGCGCTCAACGCAGAGTAGAAAACTGTGCGCATTTCAACAAAAAAAACAATTAGCGCCGTTTCTTCGCCTGAGAAAAGCGCGAGTCAACAACAAACGAATAGCGTTTTTTGACAAATAAAGTCGTTCAGAAGCCCGGAAGATTATATTTCAGTTAGTTTTTTTCGTCACTTAGTCTTTCGCTTTGTAGAATAAAAGGCCGCTGTGGCAAAATTCGTATATCAAGCTGTCATGAACTCTAAGAAAAACCAGATTTGTTTTATTTTTTTGCTCGGAAAATATGCACTTTTTATCGTAAATTTACAAACAAAGTCAGTTTTAAGTATTAAAATTTGCGTTTCTACACATGTGTACACGGAAGTTGTTTTTTTTTTTAAATTACGCGTAAAACAACACAGGTTGGTTTTTTATTTTTCTGAAAGACATCATTTCATCAAAACCCGAAAGTCTGAGAAGAAGATATGTTTCAAGAAAAATTCTAACTTTCACAAAACTGTTCTTATTCTATCTTTCTTTTTTATGTTTTTTGCTCTAGTTGTGGGCTTTTAACTCGCTAATAAGCATATTATTTTAAACTTTAGCGACGCCAGTGTTAAATTTTCGATAAAATTGCACAAATTTGGTTACATACCTTAACATCCACAGCTAAACGTTGGCCTATGCTTCCTACTATTTTTTTGTCTTGGTAATTTTTATTATGAAAATCGTTATTGGTGCACCAAGGCTTTATTTTGTAGTTTGTACATTTTTGTATGTTCCTATGAAACTCTTCGAAGGTATATTGAGAATGTATCATATTAATATATTATGCTGTCGCTGATAAAACATATATCTATTAAATCCTTTCACTTTTTTAATTGACGAAACAAAAAACAAATTTATAAACATTCTTATTATTCTGCTAAAGTTACAACATTCGAGAATTTTGACTTAATGAATTGGCTTATGGGCATCTCTGATTATTTACTCAGAGTGAAAGCTGCATCAAAAAACTTGAGTGTTTACGAATTCAAGCTGAACACCATTTCTTAGACTAATATCGAAAACTACAATAAAATTGGCGAGATGACAATCGATCCACTCTTTTAATTTAGAAAAAGCGTTTGTTTAAATTTGTTTTTATATTGGTGGTAATAAGATAAATATAAACTCTATAAATATACTAAAATCACAGACATAAACAACCAACAGGTGTGTGATCTATGTTGACTCAGTGAAAAGAGCTTCGTGAGTAATGTGTACCTAATTTTTGTAAGTAGATATCTGGTCTTCTCTTAATAAAAAAGGGTTTACGTTGATTATCACTTAATCCAAAATTGTTCTGCAGAAACGCACACTTTGTATGTTTATCTCAAATTTTTCGGAATATAGTTAAAATTTATATTAGAATCTTTGATTTTTCATTTCGAATTCTTGTTATCTTATCATTTTGTCTTTTATATCCTTGTATTGAATCAGATCTGCGTGTATAACGTCGCAGAATTTTTTTTATTATATTCGTTGCTGTTTTCATTTAAGAAAAATGCTTCGTATATTATCTTATTGCTGGTTTTATGTGGTTGGTTCTATTAGTCAGTTTATCACGGACGGTGTTTTTATAATTGCAAAATTATCATTACGATTTCATAATTCGAAGTGCAGCATGTTCTGATAACATCTCTCCATTTAATTAGCCCCACTGATTTTTATATCTTGTATATATTAAATTTTGCATATAACATTTATGTTTTAATTACTATTGATTGATAACCTCGTGTAATTTACATGGTGCTTTTTATCAATTAATCTTTTTTTAATTTAAAGTCAGATTAGACTCTTTTGTTTTAAAAATATATAAACACAACGATACTACATTGTAAACTTGCAACATTTTTTTTCTGGTTTATAGAATGTTTGCCGCACGACAAATAAGCCCCTTTTTTGAACCAGTGTGGATTGTCTGGGGTAATCTAGAACCAATTATTTCTTTGTCAAACTTGACCCCAGATTGCCCACAGCAAAAGAAGATAGCTAATGTACGTAAGTGTCATCGGCAAAACCTATTTTTTTAAAATTGTGTATTCTATTATTATTTTTTTTCGCTTTTTTCACATAGAAAGAAGGTTTGTTTTTTATACTATAAAATTTTTAGTCATTCAAAGTGTTATAATAAAGATATCGATTGTGAGAATAAACGTTTTCCAAAAAAAACAAATATGTTTTCTTATAACTTTTCGTGTATATGC
>SBJP01000054.1:0-35109 GCA_014805705.1 Cucumispora dikerogammari | reverse complement strand
CTGCTTTGAGCTTCATTATAATTTCTGGAGAAGTATAAAAATTATCAGTATACAATAGTTGATTGTGTCCCCGATATTTATAAGTTAAGTTTTCTATCACTTCTAAAACCGTTGACCCTTTCCCTGTATAAAGCTTAATCTGATTAACATATTCGTTGGCTGAACTTGCATTTACGTACATCTTGATCCCCCATTTCTTAGGATCTGTCTTATTAAAGACCAATTCCCCAAATCTTCCTCTATGAGCAATTGTACTCTCATCTATACATGTTTTTTTATCAGGTGGTCTTGAAAGATAAAGCAACTTGTTTATTTTATCAATAACTCCCGTAGTTTTTTTTCAATCAGGCCGGTTTTATTATCTACTTCTGCGAATTCTGTAATTCTTATGTGGCTTCTGCAAAAGACAAATCTATGATACAACATTTTTTCGTAGACATATTTTCTCCTCAGATCAATCGTTTGTTCAGGGAGACAATGCCAGTAGTTTTTTATATTTGGTAATGAATCAATTCCCATATATATATATCGCCAAACCGATGAATGTATGAATTTCGTTGATACTAATATAAGCAAGGGTCTTATCTGAAAGTCTGGTCTTTTTTATACTCTTATTTGTCTCATTTAAAATAAAACTTATAAAATCGTCACCAAAAAAAAACAATTCATTGGTTCTTTAAGGAACTGATACTTAAGAAACTTAGAGTTGTCGTATTCTATGAAACTAGCTGTTGCTATATTTATATTCGAATTGTCTCACTCCGCGTTTTGTATACTAGCAGGTTTTGCGGGATGTTCTATCACTTCTAAGCTACTGGGTATGAATATATCAGTTCTTTCGATTCAGCTAAAGGTGAGCTCTTTATTATTTTCATCTGAATCTAAAAAATTGTCTTCTTTCCTATTACGTTTCACTACGGATCTTTTCCTTTGTTTCAATCGTGGTATTTAATTGGAAAAGCTTTTTTTCTGTAGCAAAAACACTTAAAACGTAGAAGAAAGATAGTGATTTAAGTAAACCATCTTTTAGGCTGTTGCCGTGTATTGGTTGATTACTTTTAACAGTTATTCGTAATAGTAATTGTATAAAAATAAAAAAAATAATACTGCGAGTTCTGATATAGTGGGTTTCAAAACATTTCAATCACTTTTCTATATTTTTAACAGATATATTTTATTTATCTTGCTTTATAGCGAAAACCGACTTTTTATTTTAGATTGGCGGAAATATAATATAAAAAAACCATGTTATTAAATATTATTTGTTTTGTACTGTTGCATTTCTTTACTATTAATTTCTTAAGAAAAATCTTTGTTTTTTTTGAATTTATAGAAATATTTTACGAAGGGGATAAATTTATAAAAAAATATACATAAAAAAAAGAAAAATTTAACATAAAAAAAGCAAATTTTACATAAAAAAAGAAGTATTTTTTAACAAATATAAATAAATATTTTATCTAAAAAAATAAAAAAATTCATCAAAAAACACCCCCCAAACCCTAACAGTTAAAAGACACGCAGTTTTTTTATATGAGCTATGTGGCTCGCATAAGCAAAGGTTTTAACAAGAATACAAAATCTTTAAAAAAACTTTTTATTTTTATGAAAAAAATATGTTTCAAATTTAGAAACAATCAATACATAAAAAATAAAAGTAGCATTAAAGGGATGAGAAATATATTGTTTAAAAAACAAGTAAAATTTTGTGATAATATTGATAATTTGTTTTTTTAATTAAAATACTTTTAGAACACACATCTAATCGAACTACTTGATGATATACATTAAAATCTATTTGTTTTTATAATAGTTTGCTATTTTATTCTGTTTTTTTTGTATTTTAATTTACTTTTTTTAGACGAAGTTTTTCTAGCGTTTTGGCTTACACATCGAGCCACAATAAACGCCAATCAAATAGTTACAAAATTGTTTCTAGAATTATTTAACTAAAATGAAATTACATAGTTACAAAAAATAAATTCGTGCTTTTAAGTAAAACGCTTCTTTAATGAAAGGGGGTCTGTTTTTTAATTATATTGTTTATGTGTACTGCTTCAAATCACATTTTTTCATTCATAAAAAATCTTTTTTATTCAAAATACACATTTAATACAAACAGAGAAATCGATGTTTTAATTACAGTTTGCGTTTTTCATTTTTAAAAAAAATTTGATAAAAAAAAACCATGGTCAAGAAAATGCTTGCATCACTAAATTGGAATTATTCAGAAACTTTCAACTACCCCAAGCTAGAAGTATTAATTCAACCGCAAGTTCTTATTGGAAACAATGAAGAAGTTTGCTCTTTAGATATAGATAGTCTAATCCCGCATAAAACAGTGTCAGTTGAAACACTATTTCATATAGAAAATATAAGCGAAGTTAAAAAGAATGATGATTATTTAGACAAAATTTGTCAAAAAGTAAAAATATTATTCGTTGATATCGTTGATGATGAAAGCGGAAATAAAGTGTTCGATCAAAGATCAGAATTATCAGAAATGCCTCATTTATATATGCCGTTTCTTCAAAAGAAAATAGTAACAACCGCTGTCGATAAGGTGTTTTGTCTGTCTCTTCGAAATACTAATACTTCATCTGAAAATCCTTTAATTAATTATTTAAAGGATAATCCGCTAAAGGGTTTTAAAATTTGTTTTTTTCTTTCTGGAGCGAAACGGAAAGATATATATGATATATTAAAGGATTTTATTCAGTATTCAAAATTAAAAACGCTACGATTTGCTTATGATTTTCAACAAGCAGAACAAGCGAATACATTTTTAGGTTCTAATAAAACAAAAATAATCGATGGAGACTGTGGTTCTTATATCATAGAGAATGAAGATGGAGAATCACGGGAGGAAAAAATTCAAGCGATAATGAAAAATGATTATTTTGATAATAAAGTTAAATATGCGGCACTTAAATATTTAGATTTTGTAAAGAGAGAGGAAAGAACAAGATACTTCGATTGTGATTCACATAGAAAACCAAAAGATAAAGAAAGTATATTAAAAGATATAAACAAAAGGTTGTTTATCGAAACAAAAGAGTTTTTTAAAGAAAAGGTAAAAATAACTATAAAAATGTTAAATCTTGAAAACAGTCTTCAATATAGAGCAATACAGATTTTAAATAAAAAAATTGACAGCGTTGAAATTGACAGCTTTGAAATTGACAGCCTTGAAATTAACTCTTTATTAGTAATGGCGTCTGTCTTTGATATACTAGAAAAGACTATAGGCGAAATTGCAAGATGCGCGATTTTTGAGACTTTCGTGTATACGCTGAATGAAAATACCGATATACTCGAGCAAGTCAATGTCCGAGAATAATTTTATGAACGCGGGGCTATAATCAGTATAAATAAGGTTGTATTAGTTATTGACATGAAGTTTTTTATAATACTGATTTTATCAAATCTCAATTTTTTCTGATTTTAACTATATTCAAGTAAATTCAAAAGTATAAAAAAATTTTTTTAGTTTTTTTATTTTTTAAAAGGTTTTTTTACGCGAAAAAAAATCAAAAATATTTATCTTTTTCAACAATTAAAGGTATTTAACAGGCAATTAAGACTCTGAGAACAGATTTAATTTTTTACAACTGAACGTGTCGCTGAATTCCTTATAAGACGAACAACGTTTTTATGCCAATGTCGGTGTGCCGCTCTGTTCGTCAGTTAAAGTTAATATATTCAATGTGAATATCTTACAAGAAAATTTTAATTAAATTATATTTTAATTTTTATAATATCATAAAACACAACAAGTTCAGAGTTTACATTTACAAGGCTTCTACGTCGTTTACACAAATCGCAATCACTTTTTAAAAACATCAAGCTTTTTTCACAGCCTTAACTATATTTTCACAAGTTATAGCATTTCTATTTAATAACATCTTTTCTATTTAAATAACATTTTTTTTCTCTTTAAATAACATTTTTTTCTATTTAATAACATCCGTTTCTATTTAAATAACATCCTCAAAAGATTATTTAATTTTTCTTTAAAAATAATACTCGTATTTTTTATTCAACTGACAAAAATTTCACAAAAATCTGACTATACATTTTCTTCTACAGTTTGAAAACCAAGCAAAAAACAATCGTAATCTCGTTGTATTTATTGTAAAGAGACTAGTTAGATCGTGTTTTAAATAAAAAATACGATGAAATTAATTTTAATCTTTTTTTCTTTTATCGAGTGCTCTTCTACAATTTCTACTAATTATTGTAAAGTATTTTGTCATATCGGTATGAATTATTTGATTCATCGCATCGACAATGCTCAATGAAAACGACTGATTCTCTTTATCTCGTATATGGTTTCATATAATTGTTTTTATTTTCTAAAGCAAAACTCAATTAGATTTAACATATAAAAGTATGCGCTTAAAAACTTTTGACTAAGGTCATTATCAACAACAATCTTTTTTATTTTTTGGGAAGAATAATAGATGCATTGCCGTAGAATAATGTAAAATTTTGTCGAAGACCAAAACTTGGAAGTATTGAAAAAAATCCGCGAAGAAACAGTTTGAAATTTTGTGCTCTAGTTACATCTTAGACCTCTATACTCTATATCCTTTGCTCGCCGTTTATTGCACTAATTTAAGTAAGATTACGTTTTATGTTAGTTAAAACAACTATGCCTGCTGTCTTTTCTGCTAACGTTCTTTCATAGTTGCGCTCCATAGATATTTTAAATGAGCTCTCATCTATAAAAATTGAAAACATCTTTTCAAGAGAGAAATCATTAGTAATAGTTCCCATAAGCAAATCACAGCTCTTTACTACGTGGGTAATTTACGGCATTCAGAACGCAATTTAACCTCTACAGAATAATGGATATGTCAAGGAGACTTTTACGAAACGTTTTTAAGCATAGTTTAATATTAAAATTATTGTAAATTTGTGTTTGTATTGTTTTCAGAGTTACGATTACTTCAAACGAATTTGGTTTTTGATGAACTGTATGTTTTCGTTTGTTAAAAGTCTATCACCAGGTTGTCTTTCGCATCGGATCGTGAATATTTCTTGAGTATTATTGTATTTTCTAATGACTGCTTGCACTATTATATATGCCAGACTAGTTATTCAAGAAAAGAGAAAAGTCTGCGATCTTGCAGTTAAAGACTGTCTGTTCTTTTTTTTCTCAGGCAGTAAATGGCGCGCGTATGTTTAAGAAGAGTTTCTTGTAATTCACTTGTAAATTTTGTTACAATTCTTTATTTTAGTCGGTTTATAAACGAAAGAAAAAAAATGTGTGTAATTTTTTAATTTAATTATTTTGATTTTTTGCTGTGATTAAATAGACATAATGCTTTTTAAGCTATTTATATATTAGATATATGGCGATATTTTTTTGTTTAATTTCAATAATTTTTTTATTTGTAAAAAAAAATATGCTAATTAATTTTACAATTTGTGTTTGTTAAATGGAAGAGAATATTATTTAAATAGAAAAGAATGTTATTAAATAGAAACGATGTTATTAAATACAAACAGATGTTATTTAGATAGAAAAAATGTTAATTTCATAGAAATGCTATATAACTAAAATATATAGTAAAAGTTTTAAAAAAAAAAGTAAAGACTTGAACTTTAACAATTATTCAAAAAATGCATATATTCATTTTCTAAAAGGCTCAGGTGTCGTTTGAGTTTATAAAAACTGTGAAAATAATTAAACTTTATTTTTGAAGAATACAATAAAGATTAAAAAGACGCTAGATATATTTTTTGATTTGCGGCGAAAATAAAAAAACTTATATAGGAGTTCTTAAGGTAGCGATGTTAGAAAAGAGTTATTCATAAAACTACATGCCTGTCTAAATTTATTTTAAATCTTTTTATAATATTTAGTAATTTAACTAAAAAAACAATATCTTCTCATCAAAATATTAAAATTATTTTGTTTTAATTTATTTAAAATCTAAAACGTTGTTTGTTTGATAGAAACTCTGTTTTACAATGACTATAATGTTCTTATATCGAGCTCAAATGCGGCGAATAAGTTGAAAGGGAACATTGGTTGATGTTGTGTTAAGTAAAAACTTCAATAACGTTCTCTGTATGATGATAGAAAAAAAAACATTGTTGACAAGTATATCATTGATGTCAATATCATAGTGTGGTTTGTGTTCGCTAATAATAAAAACGATAAAATACTCGCTAATAAATGTATTATCTTTGTTTTCTAATACGATTATTTCTGACTTTTTAAAAACTAGCAAAAAACAATGTTTACTTTTTTTTTTTACGGCTTTTATATAATTTAAGTTTTCTTAAAAAAACTTATATTTGAACTATTGTGTAAAAATATTTCTTTTTGTCTAAAATATTAATTTATTGGTTTCGATGTAATTTATTAGCTGCAAAAACTCTCATTCCATTCCCTGCCCTTTTTCTCGTCATTGTCTAATCGTTTTACGCGTTTCGTTGTTATAATATACTGTTCTACAGTTTAGTTGTGTATTCAAATTTTTTAATATTTTTGAAGTTGTTACTTTGACTTCTTGCTAAATTACTTTCTTCAATTCAACTACTGGTTTGATCTGTTTAAAGGCACATCGCTCTGTAAAGTATGACAATTATTGTTTATACATTTGTGCGAGACATAGCCTTTATTCCTTTCTTTTTACTCAAGATGAAGTCACCTGATTTTTCAAACACCATTTTTATTAAAATTATATACTGCTTTTAACGACATTTTTCATTCAGCACAGTTTGTTTAGTTGCTCAGTGTTTGTGTATACCATTTCACTTTAAATATTGTAACAAGCACTTTAAATATGCGAAATGCGGGTATCAACCTGAGAAAAGTCTGTTTCAATATGAGAATACTCACTTTTAATCTGATAACGGAAATTATCTTTTAAAAACATTAACTTATATTGACTGTATGACGAAATGAATTATGTGTACTTTGCGAAAATTTGCTAAAAAGCCATAAATTAAATACACAAAGTAAAATGACAAAATTAAAATAAAATATTTTAAAACTTTAAGTAAATTTTAATTTAATAAAAAAAAGAAACTTTTTTAAAATAGTCTACATTATAAAAATTTAAAAATATATGTCGCTTTACAAGTAGCGACTGTTTACTTTTGAGAGTTTTTTTATAAAAACTCTGAATGTGTTTTATTTTTTTATATTATCTTGAGCTTTTTTAGAGTCTTTGGGTTATGATGAAACCCGTGTTAAGCTCTCAGTGATAACTCTAGAAAAATTACAAACATTAGCTTGGTTGTTTATCACATTGAGTACATGTTTCAAAAAGACATAAGTTAATTTCTGTTTTTTTTTCGATTTATATTAGTTGGAGACAATAACATCTTTCACAAAACAAACGTTTAGATGTTTTGATGTTTTAAAAAAAATTTTTTTAACTCTTCTCTTTGCAAATATCATACTGTTCAGAACAAAACCGAGAAACCAATAATTTTTGTTTCTGTTGAAAGTTTATATCGAACTTGTATTTTTAGTATAACCTCGTATTTGAATTCTGCATTATATCAACGTGAGAGAGAAAAGCATTCAGAAATTTAGCTTAAAAAGAAAAATTTATTCAAACTAAAAAAGTCATATTTCGAAATACATTTCTATCTACTTTGAGATGTGCTTTCAATTGTGTGTTTTTTTTTCTAAATTCGAAAATATATCTATAATAAGCGCCAACTTTTTTAACAAAACAAAACACAAGAATTTAAATATTTTTTCTAACTCTTCTCTAAATTATGTGAAGTTAAGTAGCTGATTTGTAAAAGAATAAAAGGTTCAGTCGATGCTTCGACGCTTTACGTGGTTAAGATGACGTTGTTTGTCGTAGGTTGTGAAAAAGATGTCAAGCAGACCGTTTAAAACGTTGCTATAAAAATAAAGCTTATTTTTATTATTTAATGTTTTTTTAATGTCGAGTGATTAATCGTTTTTTTTTTCTGAGTATTTTTGGTTTTTCTAACAACCATTATAAAGTCGACCAAAATTGTACGTTTGCAAATATATTCTGTATATAACTAGTTTTTTCGTTTTATATATCTCTTAACTGTGTGATTTGGGGTTTAATTATATTTATCGCTATGCTTTTTATTCTATTTTTTTACCTTGTCGATTTGAATTTTAATAAAACCCAATTCGTGTCTGAGATGACTTAATGTTTTTTAACTAGCGTCCTGGGTTTTCAACACGAGTGCGACATTTTCTGAATTCACAGCTACATTAGAGTGTTGTATATTTTCTGCTCTGTTCGTTTAGTATAACGAAAATCTAAGTAGACTAGTTTTCTGCTGTACTTTTGAGTCTTAAAAATTTTGTATTCGACTACGATGCACGTGTTTTTTTTAGATTTTTTAAACTTAATAATTTAAGCGTTTTGGTAAAATTTCGCTGGAATATCTTAAGAGACATATCGGCGACCCGTTAAATATTGTGATCTTTCAACTTTTTAAATCACTTCTGGTTTTAATATATATATAAAATAGTAAAATAATCTCGAACAAGAACACATCCATAAAACTTTTTTATAACGTTTAGAGTAAATACAAAGCACAATATTTTTTTATAAAATATATTATAATATTCTTCTCTATTACCTTTGAATAAAGCTTGAATAAATTTCTTTAATTCAGTTATACTTATGAACATTTTTTATAACATATTTTTTTCATTTAGATAAGCAATTCTTATTTATACGAGAGATAGATAAAATAGTAAGACCTCTTGTGTTTTCTTTCTATTATTTTTGTCTGTAAAGAAGCAAGAAAAGTAATGTATTGTGCTGTTGTTTACAATAAATTTAGGTTTTAAATATCCTCTACCCAACAGCCTTTTCTCTACCCGTTCAAACAAGCGTAAAAATCGTATCAATTTAAAACCTTTTCAAGAATTAAATCACAAACAACTCTAGTTTATTCGTCTTAACTAAAACAAAAAATATATTTTAGGTACTGTCGTAACACTGCCATAACACTATGTTTTACCATCCAATCTTCAACTTCTGGCACTGTGAACATCAAATACATGACTTAATTAAGAAAATATTGTTTTCATTGAAAAATATAATTTTTTACTTTCTTACTAATCTAATATAAAATAACTTTTCTACACACAGCTTCTACTATTCCGCGTTGCTGATATAAACAGTCTACTTTTATAGTAAAAACAAATCTTTTTAATCAGTTGTGTAAATTCTTTAGTCGACAAGCTCGATATAAAAAAATACGCTTTAGCGAACAAAACGACTAAATTAAGGAATAGGTAGCTTCTCAAGTCGGAGCTCGATATGAAAAAATGTGTTTTAGCAGGCCGAATGGTTAGATTGAAAAATATCTATCTTCTCGGGTTGTCTGTAGCGTTATGAACGGTACCAAATTTTCATTTTTATTATATTAATTGTATAGGATTTGATTTTTTGATCAAAATTTAATATAGAAGTCTGGCGTTATGATCAGTCCTATATTAAATTTATACAATTATAATGAAAAAAAATAAATTTTAATATAGAACGAAACATAACGACTTAAAGTGGTATGCTTCGTCCTATATTAAAATAGAAAAAAAACTATAATTATATAAATTTAATATAGGACTAAACATAACGCAAGGCTTCTATATTAAATTTTGATAAAAAAAGTATTTTCTATACAAATAATATAGAACGAATGAGAATTAGTATAGTTCATAACGTCACATTTGTCGAGTGTTCTGATAAGATGACGCTCTAAATTCTGGTTTAAAAAATTAAATCTTAATAACGATTTTTTTCATTTAAGAAATGAGTAAATCAAAAAGTGCAACAGCAGTCTGAAATTTTATTCAAGATATTACCGCAAGCAACAACTGCACAAGGCAGGTTAAAAAACAATCGAGAGTCGTTTTCGCTTCGCGGTTCGTGTGTTGCTCACCTCTACACAAAAATGCGTTCAATTGTATTATATTGGGATTGGTTGATCTCCAAAACGTGCATTTTTTAAGCAAACAGAAAATATATTTTTAAAAAACAGATTGTTCGCTATATTTGTTTTAATTCATTAAGTCTTACAAGAATATACTTTACAAACTCTATAGCCTATTTTTAATTTAAAGAAAGTAGCTTTTCTACGCTGATTGTTTTAGACGTTCTTTTAAAGATTTTTATAAACAATTTCTGAATAGAAAAAAATAAAAGCTGTTAAGTTTTTCTCACTTATATTCATAAGAAATATTGAAAGTCTTTGCTCATTTATTTTCTTTATTGTCTTACTGTGAGGAAAAATAGTTTATTTTGTTTTAATAACATGTTTCATATTGAAAGCGAAGACTGATTACAAAACTCGTGAAAATTGATTTGAAACAAGCAAATCTTGATACCAGAATTTTAGCTAAAAAGAGAATGTATCCTTTGAGTGCTAAATATAATTTAAAATAGCTTCAAAAAGACGTAAAGAAATCGAAACTTCTTATAATAACCACTTTCCTTATAAAAAAAATTTTAAAACCCTATAGGCAGAAAGAAGGATTATACAATAAAAAAAGTTTTATTCGTCATAGTCATCATATTTATCTTCCATTTTATCAATAAGAGCTTTAATTTTAGAACCGTCTCTCCACTTAATAAATCCTTCCATATTATTATTAATTAATAAATTAGGATCATTAACAACTACATTCCCAACCACAACATGTCCTTGTTCGATAAACCTGACCGAATCCTTCATATTCTGAACCATTCTCAATTGTACCATTAAAGAAGGTAGTCGCCGTTTACAAAAATCAATTATTTTGATTTTACTAGCTAAAAGTAATGAAGGCTTAGAAATGACACCTAAATTAAATAAATTACTTGTTAATAAACGAGCAAATGAAGTTTTTTTATTTTCGTCAGTTAATTTTGATATGTTTTTTGCCGTTAAACGTATTGAATAAACTAATTTAGAATATTTATAAAAAACACTTATATCTGAAATATAATATCGATTTGTTATCGTTTGTTCAATAGGAGTTTTGTCACCAAGCCATTCGATAAAATTGGTTTTTCGTAACAATCTTTGTTCGTGATGTTTTAACATTCTCATGAGTTACTTATTTATTTCAAAAAAAATGTTTTTTGGTGAAAAGTTTTTTTATATAAAAATTTTTCACTTAATTAAATATTTTTTTTATTTAATTAAAAATAGTTCTTTTTATTTTTACTTAATTATATATTTTAATTATATTAATATAATTATTTATAATATAAAAAACACATATTATCTAATATATAAACTATTATTAATAATATATAATAAATATAGTAGAAAATACAATAAGATAATAATAATAAAATAATAATCATGTTAGATAAAATTTACTCGTTAGAAATTTACGGAGAATTTGGTATAGAAATTTACAAATCAAATTACAATTCATCCCCAATATCCATAGACTTAAACGCAATTTTATTAAACACTAACAATCTTCAATATTATACTGACTCACTTAATACAACAGTATTAACTGTATTTAAATTGCAAGCAGACGAAATAACTGTTTTATTAAAATGTGGAGACGTTAACGAGATCTTTATTAGTCAAAGTTTAGAGGTATTTTGTGAAGTATTAAGGCATATAGTAAAGAAAGAATTAACTAAAGACTCTATAATAAAAAATTACGATTTATTGTGTATTTTAGTAGATAATTATATTTTAAATGGAATTATTAGAGAAAATGAGTTTGACAAATTATATGAGAAAATACCTAAGAGGGGGTTTGAAATTGAGGGAATGAAAATGTCTAAAGGTTTTTCTAGTTTTTTTAGTTCTTTTTCTAATAAGAAGTGAATTAATAGTGTTTTTTTCTATAATATTTTTTATTTATTTATTAATATTTGTTATTATTATAGCTTGTATTTAGTTAGTTTAGTAACTAATTTGTTTGTTAGACGCAACTATTTAATTAATTAGACTGTTTTTTTGTTTATTTATTTAATTAGACTGTTTGTTTGTTTATTTATTTAATTAGACTGTTTGTTTGTTTTGTTTTGTTTGTTAACTTGTCTGTCTGTTTGTTTGTTTGCTGATTTGTTAGTTAGTTACCTCGTTCGTTTCGTTTCGTTTCTTCGTTTGTTTGTTTGTTTGTTTGTTCGTTTGTTTGTTTGATTATTTATTTATTTGTTTATTTATTTATTTGTTAACTTGTCTGTTTGTTTGCTGATTAGTTAGTTAATTCGCTCGTTCGTTTCGTTCATGCGTTTGTTCATTTATTCGTCCCTAAGTTACTTAATTGAGTGAGTCAGTCGCTCTATAATTAGTTCGTAATCTCATAATTAGTCGCATAATTAATTCCTAATATTTATAATATAATGTTTATTATAATAAAATACAAAAAAAAAATTAAAAAAAAAATAAACAACAAATAAACAAATCCCATGTCAGTCAATTATCTTAAAGAATACAAAATCTACGCTTCATTATTACCTTCAACAACTAACCCTTCACCACAAATATATACTTCAAATATATTTGCAAAGAATGAAATAACTGCAAAATCAAAGTTCAACAAATTGATCAATTCTGAACAAAAGCTGAAATCTACCAAAACCGTAATATTGAAACTAGAAGAAATAATTGATTTAAATGAATTAAAAGTAAAAAACTATGGTATAAACATTAAATATCGAAGTAAAAACTCAAAAGTACATAATATTTATAAAGAAATACGTGCCACTAGTCGCACCAGTGCAGTTTCAAATTTATTTAATAATATGGCTGGAACACATAAAGTTTCTAGTAGTAATATTGATATTATTAATATTGAGGAAATTGATAATCCTATAAGGAAAAAAAATATAGAATTGTCGGAACCAAAATTAGAACTTTTTTGTTTTAAGAAAAGTTTAATAAAAAATAAAGTAAGTTTTGTTAAGGAAAATAGTAAGTATTTCAATTAAATAAATAACTCATTTTTTCATTTATTAATATCTTTTAGTTGTTGTTTTATTTTAGTTATTAATATTGCATAGATAAAAAGAAGAACTTCAGATTGATTTTGTATATTTTTCGAGATGATAAAACTAAAGTTTTTATATTTAATTTCAAAACTTTGTTTTAATCAAGAAAGGTAAAAAAAAAGAAATTTTTACTTTTAAAGTGAACTTATATTTAAGTAAAAAATTTTTTTTTAAAGAATCAATATTATTTTATGGATTAAATATTTTGTATTATTTAATTAAGCTAAGTTTTTCTCTTAGTATTTTTATCACTGTGATTAAATATTATATAATATATATAATAAAACAGGATTTAATTATTTATAGTATGTCGTTAACCAAATGTAGCTTTTTTTAAAATTTTCTTTAAGATTTTATATTTTTTTGTAAAAAAATTTATAAAAATAACAGAGAAATATAAATTAAACATTAAATAACAGTAAAAAAGTATATTTTTTTCTTAATATATTTTTTTGATAAACACATTAATTGATATCATGTAATAGAATTATAAACAAAAAATATTGAATTTTTATAAGCGATTCTAATTTATTAAGCTATGAATAATTTATACAAATCTAAAAAAAGATTTATTGAAAAGAAAAAATAATAATAAAAAAAAAACTTATCAACTATTGTTGAAATATACATGCAAATGTGTACATTAACAGTTTTTGATTAAAAAATAAAAATCAGTAAAGAAGTTTATAAAAATTTTTTAAAAAAAGATTCTGTGAAAAAACAACATATAAAATTCAATTCTTTTTAATAACAGATTATCTTCACTTTTAAAGCTGTCCTGGATGTATAAATAATAATGAAAGTATTTTTTTTTGATATATAAATATACTTTAAAAAACATAATTGATATATAAATATACTTTAAAAAACATAATTGATATATAAATATACTTTAAAAAACATAATTGATATATAAATATACTTTAACAAACATAATTGATATATAAATATACTTTAAAAAACATAATTGATAAGTCAGTGATATTATATTTAAAGTATTTTTATCTAATATTATAATCTGAAATATATAATATAAAGAAATGTAATTAACATTCTTTTAAATTTGTTGTTTTTAATTTTTCTTTTTTTTTAGTTAAAATTGGAATTTAAAGTTCGCTTTAAAAATATAAATTATAGTTAAGGTTCAATTTTACAATATAGTATAAACAACAATAAATTAAATGTTTTCATCACGATTATCGTTTGATAAAAATATAATAATAAAAGAAATAATTACACAAAATACATTTTCGAGTTATTAAAAACAAAAAACAAAGAGAATCAGCAAATAAAATCTTGTTTTCAACGTATATTCGAATACATAGCTTACAAAAACTTGACGATTTAAAAAAACAAAAACGTCCCAAAACGTTCCGAAACGCAAAAAAAACAACTAGAACGCCAAAAACAAATCAAATCAAACAAACGAAAGAGAATGGCGGAATAAAACATAACGTTTTTGTAATAAAGTATAACAGCACTAACAAATAAAACAATTAAAATAAAACGAACCATATGAAGTGGAAAAATATAATACAATACAGAATGTAATATAATGAACCTTATTTAAACGTAACAGACGAAAAATAATATAAAAGACATACATGTAACTTTTTAAAGCACAATATATGACAATAAATAAATAATGAATTTTTAATTAAGTTAAATTTTAATATAATCTAAAAAGTAAATTGGCTATTTATATATTGACATCTTATAATATTTGTGTTATTGTATGTCACATTAAAGTTGTTTTTGTTATTTTCAATATATTAGCGAAATACAGTATTTGTTTTTTTTCTCGTGCTTTTTATTGAACAAGTGAAGGTTGCGACTTTTTATTAGTTTTTGAAATAGTTTAGATAAAAAATCTTTATTTTTTTTAAGCTGAGTTTTGTGTTCGAAAGAGGCTTTTAAAACTAATATCATTGAGAACCAATTGAAAATATTTTTTTATTTACGTATGTTTAATAAAGAGTTAGAAACAAAAAAAACAAAACAAAAAAACTAAATGATCTGTTTTAAACATATGATAATTTTTTAAAACGTAATTTTTATAGCATTTATCTGAACTAAGTTGGTAATTTCATTGGCGTTTAAATTTAAACGTTTTTTAAAATAGGTATCGCTTTTAATCTTGTAAACAATGTTTGTCTAGAACGTGTCAAATGAAAGTGATTAACACATTCTTTTTTTTCTGATAAAATTTAAGTTATATATTATAGAATCTTTGTTTATTTCATTAAATACCTGTTAACTATATATATATAAAAGTCAAACATAAAATTTTTTTAAATTTATATATAAATATATTTTATAAAATTTATATAAACTTTTTTTTAATAAAATATATTTGCAATTTTCTTTTCAATTTAAATAAGTATATGCTCTGTGATCTACAATAATTTAAATCTTTAATAATAAAAAAAAATATTAGATTTTTATATTTGTTTTTTTAAAATGAAGTCGTTTTTGACGTGTTAATATAAAAACTGACTTAAAATAGATATTGGTTGATGAACATGCACATTTATCAATGTTTTAATAAACAATGTCATTATAAATAAACTAAGTAATGTATTTATACGACTGTAAATATTATTTTGTAATTACTTTTGCTAGTTTTTAACATAAAAACTTTAGTTAAAAATATTTTTCTAATGTATATATAAAAAAATTAAAAAAAATTAAAAAAATAAATTTTCCCTTAAAAACTTTTTAAAAAGTGACTATACAAAAGCATTTCGACACAATTTAAAACACCATTAAGATTTAAAAAAATAGATGGTATTTATAAAATCTTTATTTATGATATAACAAAACATGTTTTTTTAAATAAGTGGTGTCAATTAAGTCTTTATTATTATAATCTTTTTACAATCACATAATATAAAAAACATCCTAAAATGTGTTTAATAGAGAAAATATCGTTTATAGAATTATAAACTGTTACTTGCTAATTAGATAATTCTGTTTATAATTAAAAGCTCATTTTTTCGTCTGTTTTTAAATTTAAGAAATATGTTTCAAAACTCGTTTTTAATATTAAATAGATATAATAGATAGTTATTTTCTTCACACCTATCACTATATTTTCAATTAAGAATAATTGCATTATAATCGAATTAAGCAAAAATAGTTGAGTGGAGACATAGAAATTATATATTAATTTTCATTTTATTTTTAAAACGACCTTAACAAGCGTATTTGTGTCACTTAACACCCGATACGAAAACAAAACGAACATGTAACTGAATTTAATAAAAAACAACACTTTAAAAAAAAGAACAGAATTATTCAGGCAAGTTTTCTGCTTAACGAATGGATAGCGAAAAATAAAAGGGGAAAGAGACTGAACATTAAATGTATGTTAAAAAAAATATTGATTTTTTATTTAATAAAAACAATGATATTTCTTTAACAAGACTATATAGTGGAGTGTATAAGTCTCGATATAATATTCTAAATATAACTATCTACACATTATTTTATCTTGCATGTTATGAAGTAATTTTTAAAAAAAACTTTTCGTTTCTTTTGAAAAACTTTACTGAAAGTAAATTTTGCTTTTGATTATACAAATAATGAAAGAAGATATCGACTGTATATATTTAAAATATAAAATAATAACTGTATTTGAAAGTTAGTAAAAATGCTGTTTTTTAAGTTTTTTTTCAAAACAATAATAGAAATAAATTTTTAAAGGCTTTTAGTTTAAGAACACAAGTAAAATTGTTTTGAAAGCTTTTTAATATACTTATGCAATGAAACTTTAATTTGAATTTGATAATTTTAAAAAGTGTTTTCTTAAAAATAAGCAACTCTCAACGAGTTCGGTTGACCTTAAGAACTCTAAATTAAGAAAACCCAATAAAAATTTCTCTATAAACAATAGTCTCGCGTATAATATGTGGAATTTAATACAAAAAACAAAGAAGTTATTTAAATCTGCAAACAAATAATCAACATAAAGTGAAAACAAAACGAAAGAAGACGAAATTGAAAATAAATTGAAGAAAGCTTGAAATAACGAAACTAAACTTAACTAAACTAAACTAAACAAAACAAAACGAACAAAACGAACAAAACGAACAAAACGAACAAAATAAAATAAAACGAAACGAAACGAACAAAATAAAACAAAACGAAACGAAACGAACAAAACGAAACGAAACGAATGCACGAAACAAAAAAAACAATTATTAGTAGAGTAATAATAAAAAAACTAGAATAAAATTATAGTGGAAGAGATGTTTTTGGCGTAGGGGGTGTCTGTGGGGCGAGACAGTTATTAAATGTGTCTCTTTATTTTATGAATTCGAAACGACGAAAGTTTGATAACTTAAAAAAACACTTAAGTGTTTTCTAAAAGATTATTTCAAAATTACTGTCGGAAACAAAAGTATAGTCTATAATTTATTTTATACACTCAAAATTTCGGCTTTTTTCTACAGAGTTGAATAATATAGACTTTTGTCGTAAAAATGATTGTTTCAGTATAATTCTAAGACATAAATCAAAAAACATAGATATTTTCAGTTGTCATATATTACCAAATCTATAAAAAATATAGAAAAAGTGTTAGAACACAAACAACGCATCCTTTTATACACTTCCTCGCTTTCTCCCCTTTTACATTATAATCTTAATTAAAGAAAGACTATTATAAATCAATTAAGAAAAAGCATTTAATTAAAAACTGCCCAAAAAGTAAACATTATGCTTTTTTAAATGAACATTTAATATGTAAAAACGTCTTTTATTTATCAATGATGCAGCGTTCAACGCAAAAACCACATCTGGGCATTTTTTATATTTTTTTATCAAATTCGGCTGTTCGTAAGCTTTTGCTTAGATAGCATAAGCGCCATTAATACACCCTTTACGTTCGTTTTAGAGAACGAAAAAACAATTAATCATTGATTTTTGCTTAATTGTTTTTACTTAATTAAATTATAGTGCTTTTTTTCTTTAATTAAGTTTATAGATGAGCAAACGTAAATGTATAAGTATCAATTTCGCAAGCAAAAAAAAACGAACTCCAGAAGAATAAAAGTTATCAGCGTAAAAATTATATTCTTTCAGACAACACATAACAAGTAATTAATCAAGTATTTTTGAGTAAGGTCTTATAATTAAATTTTTATGTAAATCTTTTTCAATATAAATGATCTTTCGAAAATATATTTTATGTTTGTTTTAGTATAGTTTACGTATTTATAATGTTGATATATTTTTTATTTCATTCAAACCAAACTAAAATTATTTATTTTGCAAATAATATAATTTTTTTTAGTTAAAAACGAATCACATTTTTAGAACATTTTATTGAGCTCTACATTACGTGAATAACAAAAAAGCATCGTTTTTAATATGAAATAAAAATAAAGATTAAACCAGAAATATCTCTTAAAAAACCAATCGACTTTTCACTGTCTTTATAAGCGAAAATTATGTATCTTTCTTTGTTTTTAAACATCTGTTTTATTTTATTTTTGATTTAAACTTGTTAGTGGCGGTGTTATGCTATAGGTGACTCTGTTTATATTGAGAAATAATACTTTAAATATGTAATTTTTTTATATTCAAAAGTTTTTATATTCGTTCGCATAACACGTTGAGGGTTGAAGAAATAAAAACATATAAGAAGAATTTGAGCAACTCAAAAAAAACAAAACAAAATTAACGCTGCCATAAAAAAATAACAAAAAAAAATATATATTTGATTTTATTTAAAATTTTTCTATATTTCTGTTTATTTTACAATTTTAGTATTCAATCATTTTTTAACAAAAAAAATATATTTTTTTCTTTAGCGTAATATGATATATCAAAACATTTAAAAACAAAAAAAACTTGTATTCCCACTAAAGAACGCATTACCATATTCTTTCAATCTATAGACGGTTTCAGACTATAAAGATCTTTAATATATTTCCAGTACATAATGATCACTTCATATCAGATTTTATTTTTTGACCTAGAACAATTTTTTTTCTTTATCTTTAAAATATAAACTACACATTAATCGCACCGTTATAATTTTCTACAGTTCGAAAACAAAATACTTTCTTTTTCAGAACTATTCTACTATAAATATAATTTTTTTGAAGTTGGTATTTAATATGAAAGATTGTTGACTTTTAATTTAAAAAGCAATAAATACGCAAGAGAAACACATATTTGTATAAATTTAAGTTCACAATTATATAAGACAGTGTTTTTATTTTGTTATTTCTTTAGTTTTTTTTTGAATAACTAAAGATTTTGTTAGTGCTTTTCAAAATTATATTTTCTTTTGTGCCGTTTTTTTAAATTAATATTTACTAGTTTTTTGCATTGTTTTTTTTTCTAACCATATTCGCTTTTAGTTTTTACCCAAGAAAATCACGTCTTTATTTCATTTTTTCACAGCTTTTTTTTCCCACTAAAACATAATAATAATGATTCTTTGGTTTATTTAGAAAACTTATATTGTTCAAAAACCAACCCCTGTCATTACAATATATATCATAAAAATTATAATAACATTAACCCCCCGAGGCTTTCTGCTTCGCGAAAAGTTTTTGTCTGCTCTGCTGGTTTTTGTTTCATAAAGCAAGATCTCGACTGGCTCAACAAGCCACTGTTTAGTTTTACGAAGTACTCATTTCTTAAGCGAAGAAGCCTGTTTTTAAAATATTAAGTTAAAAAATCTGATCTCAAGGGCGGCTTTCACTCATATACAACTAAGCTCCTTAAGAAGTTGTCTATTGCTGCTATATTTCATTTGTTTAATATTCAAATTGGAAAGATTTCATCATGAAAAGAACTTTAAAATTGTATTTTTTTTTTGAATAAGAGTGTGAAAACGTACAATTACCTCAGAGATAAATACACAAAAATAATAGACATTTGACAATTTAAATGTTTTCATTTACTTAGTAGCTTTTAAAATAAAATTCTGTATATTAATACATTAATCACGTGTTATTGTGATAACTTCGAATTATTGCTGTTAAATAAAAAAATTTTGTTTTTAAGTCAGTAAAATCCGATATATCAAAAATAACCATTTTATTCTAAATATTAAATAAGTTAAGAAATGCCTGTAATTTTACATCGAATTTAGTCACACTGTGTATATAATTTCTTAATACATATTAAATATCGAAAGAGTATATTTTTTTTAAAATATCCTGTATGTATATTAGTAGCGCTTCATTTTTTTATAAAAGATGATATGTTATACATATATGTTTTTTTTTTCAGTGTAAATTTACCTATGTTTTTATTAAAACACGTTCGGTATATTAAATATTATCGAGTTATTAATTTGTTAGAATATAGAATAACGTCAGATAATAATTTCATTTTCTTAATGTGTATGAAATTGTATACCTTATTTCTTAGGCTGAAGTAAAAACAAGTCGAAAAAATACTTTTATTTTGACTAGTAGCACAATAATTTTTAAAAATGCTTGTAGATAAAACCCACTGTAAAGTCTTGTCTTTTTTTTAAATTACTATAATTTGTTTTTGTATTTTTCGAAATGCATTTAACATAAGACAAATATTCAGATCCGTTAATTTGAATATTTTTTTCTTTTCAAATTTTTTTTGAGTTTTTATTATGTTTTATACGTGTGTCAACTTTTTTTTACTGATAGTAATTTTACATTGCATAGCATCAATATTATTTTATTCTGTAGCAAATAAAACAGATAATTTAATCGTATCTTGTGTTTTATCTTGGTGGTTGTCTCTATAATAAAATACGTGTTTGTTTAATCTACTAATTAGCTAGTTTTTGTTAAATATAAGGTTTTAAACGTATTCATATAAAAGAAATGTTCGAAAATAACACAAATTCTTGTCTTTACAGATATATATGACAATCTTGTTAATAAAGAAAAGACGTATATTTGTTTGATCGGCGTCGGTGTTTTTTTTACTATTATATATTTTTACGTTAATATATAAATTAATATTCTACATATAACTTCCCATCTTTATTTTAAGTTCAATTCAACAAATAAAAAAAATCTTTATATTATAAACAACCTTATAGACACATTATATTATATATAAAAAAAAAAGAGAACTAATCTTTAATTTGACAAGCAGCCATTTGCTTAATTAAAAAATGAGGAGACAATAAATTAGTTTTCCCACTTAACAAAAGCATTTTATTTGCCAATTTTAATTCATTACCTTCATTTATTTTTTCTAATTTAACTTCAAATTCTTTTAATTCTCCGACTTCTTTCAATTCCTCAATTACGACATCTTTTATTCCCTGAAGATCATCTTTTTGTTCTAATTGATTTAAATCAAAATTCAAATTATCGCTAATTTTAGTTTCGAATAAGGCTTTCATTTCATTGATTTCATTTTCTATGTTTTCAATTTCATTGTCTAAACTTTCAATTTCGTTTGAAATTTCAGTAGGAAAAAAGTCTGTTTTTAAAATTTCATTTGTCCAGTTTTCATAAATATCCGTTCCTTCACGTCTTTTTAGGTAAGTTCCTGTATGTGAAATTAATGATCTTAAAAATTGGTCTTTGGTACACGCCTTTGTGTTTATATTTTGATAAAATTTTGCGGGGTTAAATAGATGAGTTTTTTTCTTTTTAGTTGAATTGTTTTTAGATAATTTTGTGTTTTCTTTCGTTTCTTTAGTGTAATCTGCGTGAAAAATTGTCATAAAATCATCACTGTTTTCTAAGAGAAGAGGTGGTTCGTGTTGGGAAGACGGTGGGTTAAAGGCAATTGCTTTCAATAACGTGTCTATTTTAGTTTCATCTGTTATTATTGTGCAGCTATTACACATACAAGTCGTGGGGTGTGTAGTTTCTACTGTATTTTTATCTGTGTATTTGAGAGGAAAATGTGAAGGGGACTCATTTACTTCTACCGGTTTTTGTGTATTGACGGGAGAATCGTGTACTATATCCGGTGATATTTTTATATTTTTTGGTTTCTTATTATTTTCTTTTTGCTTTTCTTCTTTAATTGTTTTTTCATCTTTTAAATCTTTAATTTTATATATAAAACCACCGCCTTGATTTGAGTCCATGAGTTGTTTTGTAAATTATTTTATTTAGTAAATATGTTTTAATTAATATGTTTATTATATATTACATTATAGTGTGTATTATTATATTTATATATTATTATAATATCTTTTATATAATAGTCATATAATTAATTAAAAAAACATAAAATAAAGAAAATGCATTTTAATTAAAATTAAAGCATTTTTTATAAAAAAGATTTTTAATAAAACGATTCAGTTTTTTATTAAAAAAAAAAACAACTGAAAAATTTTAAATAAACACCGATTAAATCAAATGGAACTTCAAAAAACACACTCATGTTTTGTGATTAAATATTAGTTATCTGTTTTATAAACATTTTTGTTTTTGAAAAAACGCTATTTTTATTTTTTTTTGATAATACATATTTTTAGTGTAACGTATGTTTTTTAAAATTTTTTTATTATAAAATATAATAAATATACGTTTATATAAGGTGTTGTTTATTATGTGTTTTGTAATTTGTATGTTTTTTTTACTTTATTTGTAACTTTCATTTTTAAACAGTTTACGGTAATTATAAGATAGTCTTTGATATATTATAGAATAAATATGAAATGTTTTTTCGATTTTTTACAGTAATTAAAGATAAAAAGTAATAAATTAAGTTGATAGATAATGTTTCATATTATATAAATATTTCTTTGATTGTTGGATACAATATATAAAAACCTAGACAGTCCAGATAACAATCTAGAGATTTTTATAAAGCATAATACACTGTTTAAGTTACAAAACAAAGATATAATTATTTAAAAAAATTCGTAAATCGAAAGCTCAAAAGTAAAAAGCAATACAGAGTCTGAAAAAAAAACTTTTTTTTGTAAATAGTATCTCACGTAAAAAAAGGATTTTCGGCTTCTGAGAGAAATTCGGTTTTTTAAAAAAAAATATAAAACTAAACTAGCACTTAAAATTTACGAAGTTATATTTGATTGATAATTAAAAAACGTCTTGTTTTTGATTTTTGGGTAATTTGTTTTTAAAAGTTTTTATTATTAGAGGAAAAAATATCGTTATGATTATATCTTTAATAATTAAAAATAAAAGACAATTTTAGTTTGTATAAAAAAAGATCTTTTTTTCAAGTTTTTATTATAAAAAATCTTCGTTTTTAAGCAAGTTGTCAGTATATTCAAGTTTGTCAGAGTTAAAAACATCACAAATAAAAACAAAAGCATTATAGTTCTGATGAAGCCTTTCTATTCATGTAATATTCTTTTAATCAAGAGAATAAATATATTAAATATCTGCCGTTTTTTTCACGAACGAAGTATAACAAATATTTCGTCGAAGTAAAAAAATCTTATTTTTGTAACATTTTATATATAATTTTAATTAAGTTTTTGAGATTACACTTCTGTTTTCTCAATTAAGAAAAATAGAATAGTCAAAAAAAACTTGTTTGTATAAAGATAATTTTTTTTGTTTTTTTTTCTGTATATTTTTTTTAAAATTCAAGCTTTCGGTCTTTGAATTTTTATATTATAATACAACTTTGGGCTTTATTTTATGTAGCATGTTAATAACTGTCACACCCCACAGACATCCCCCCATGCCAAAAACATCCCCACCACAGTATAATTTTTTTTTTGTTCTTTTATTATAACATTACTAATATTTATTTTTTCGTTTCGTTTCGTTTCGTTTTCGTTTCGTTCGTTCGTTTCGTTTCATTATTCGTAGATTATATATAGTACAGTATAGCCACGTGCTGCGCTGTTATCTTATATAGTACTAATCTATATAAAAGCTGCTCGATACTAGATAGAGGCTCTTTTTTTTATTTATTTAATATAGTTATCTCTTTAAAGAGGGGGGGTAACAATAACTCTGCTTTATTAGAATAAATTAATGTTTAATAATTTATTTTAAACGGGCTTTCATTTATGAGATTGTTAGCTGTACGAATTAAAAACGCTGATACAATAAAATTCGCTAGGCGGCTTTTCGCCATAAATTAAATAAGGCGCTTTTCGTCATGAAAAAGTTATAAAACGAACATAACTTAAATTTTAATAAGATTTTTCTAAATAACTCATAAGTTGCAGTAACGATAAATCGGTCATTATTAAAAGAAATAGCGTCAAATAAGATCATGCACAAAGAGTGTATTTATAACTACAATATATCTTGTGACATTATTAAAAGTTTTAGATGTATATACAGACAATATACAAGATTTTTATTTACAACGATGAGAGATAAACGAAACAGAGCTCCACGACTACTTTTTTGAAAATGTAAAGTAAAACAATCAGTACGCAAGCATAATAAATAAATTCAAATAATGTCAACAAAAAAAAAATAAACTCTGATGTTGAGACGTAATGCATACAAAACTGAGAAATCTTCACGACAGAATTTCAATCAATGAAGAATGTAAGTGACATCATGAAAAAAAAGTAAAAAACAAGACAGAAAATTTGGTGAACGCGAACATAAAGACTTTTTAGAAACGATTAAAGCGGAAAAAAGAGTTTTTTTGAACTGTGATTCAGGATATAACACTTAGAATAGATTTCTTATTTTTTTCACAGAATTCAAAAAAAACTTTTGATTTTAAAACAATCATTCTTGTAAACGAGCTTTTTAAAATCTCGCCTTATAGTTACTATCAAGATCTGATAAGCTCATTAGTGTTTCTGATAAAAACGTTTTCATATATGTGTTATAACGAGCAGCAAAAGCGAACAAGAATACAAAAACGATTTTTCTAAGTTTTTTGAATTTTACTGTGTGCAAACTTGAAGCAGAAGTCGTCGATTTTGAACCTGGGCTGTTTTCCATGTTAAAAAAAAATTAAAAAACAAACGAAGATCAGCTATGTCTCTTCTATCTTGGCCAACCATTGTTGCAGCGTATCTAGAAATTGAGACTTGCGCCACTTTATAGAAGCGGGCTTATTTTAGAAAACTATTCATTTTTTTATTTTGTCTCCCTTTTGTAAACCAAAACACATTAACAGCAACTTGCTTATTTGTTAAATCTGGGTTTTTCTTATTTTAGATCAGCAGCAAAGAACTGGTATTTTAGACTGTTTTGAAACTACATATTTGGGAAGCTGATCTCTGTATACACTAGAATCTTAGACTTATCATGCCAGATAATTGAGTTTTACAAGTTTATCAAATATAATTATCTCAGATCAAACAACACTGTCGATCCTCTATCCCCGAGATTTTCTAAAATGCTCATGCCTTGCTTCAATATCGCATTTTTCAAAAGAATTCTGCTCGATATTGGAAAAATGACGAAGTCAAGCTAGAAAAACCACAAAACTTGACAAACTATTGCTCTTTAAAAAATGAGAACTAAAAGAAAAACTTTAAATATTACTTCTAAAAAAGAAAAAAAGTTAACGAAAGTTTAACATATAAAACTAATCGAGTATGTCTATAATTTTTCGTTTTTTTTGTGTATTTTATTTTAACAATATTTTTTGCCTCTAAATTCTCTTTCTTTTTATTTTTTTTTACTTAAAAACGCGACAAAAAATATATATTTAAGCAAAAAATTGCCTATTTAAATTATGGCAAAGAGCCGAACAAATAATAATGATTTATTTAAATCGTGCCCACTTTTGAGGTTGTCAATCGGGTGAAGAAAAAGCGCTAAAACAATATGAATTAAGACAAATTCGAAAAAATAGAGAATGTCTAAGTTATTATTTAACAGGATGGTTTTTTAAAGTATTTTCTGTAAGAAAAAACATATCGCAATTGTTTTATTTATATTTTCTAAGTATTGAGTATATGTTTCGAACATTTTTTTTAAGAGTGAGATAGATAGACCGTTTTTTTAAAAGTTTTAAGTTTATTGGTCACTAATATATGTTAAAAGCTGCAAGCTAAAAATATTTTGCGAAATAGTTTAAATAAAATAAAAATTATACTTTTAGAAGTAGTTTTTTTGTATATTTATAATATTTTTTTTAAAAAAATGTAAAAATTTAGTAAACCCTATTATAATTTTTGTTGCAAAACATGTTTAATGATTTTAAGTTCCTTAATATAACAGATGTCTTTTTTTTTCGGTTTTAAAGATAAGTAGAAAAAATTTTAGTGTACTTTAATAATATGCACAAAAAACATTAGAGTTTAGTTATACGCATTTTTGTATTTTAAAAAGTAAATATTTCGTCTATATATGAATCTCTAAATATAAAAAGCTTGATTCACATTTTTTAAACGATCAAAGTATATGTATCTTTACACAAAGAACAAATTATAAAAACTTATTTCTTGAATGTGAATTATAAATGTTTGTGGAATGTCTTAAACATACTCATGTGGTTGTTTATTTTGCGATTTAAAAACCTTAATCGTTTATGATATTTAAATTTAAAGTTTTAAAGTAATTCCTGTTAATTGTTAAGTTAGTTAATTAAAAGCAACGATTCGAAGACTTTTTTGTTAAAGTTTTTATTTTTTAGCTTTTTTTTTCATATTTTTATTGAAATTCTTAAACAGACGAGCATGTAAAAGTCTTTGACATTAAAATATTGTTGTTTAATATGAAGATAATAAGAGTTAGCTTTTTCTGTTGGTTAAACGACATTTTTTTGTGTTTCAGTTTGTTTTTATAGTACGTATATGTTTCTTTTTGCCAATATATGTTTTTATCTTTTTATTTTATGTATTCTATGTGTTTTTTATTAAAGTTTGTTGGGAAAATACTTTGTTTTTTTTTTGAATAAACACTATTTTTCCGCTGACAATGAAAAGAATGATTGAAAAACCAACAAAAAACCAGCTTTATAAATTCGTTCATTTACGTTATTTTCTACGTAAAGTAAAAGCGAAACATTTTCTTTATTAAAAAACCGATCATTTATTATTGATTATATTAATTTAAAATATTACAATCAATCATAAACCTTTAAAATTTTAAATATAAGATAAACTAAAAACTTTTTAGTGATATAAACAAGATATAAAAATATTTTAAACGTCGCACAAACATAATTAAATGTTTTTTCTTAAATAGCCAATCTGAAAGTTTTAAAAATAGTGTCTGAATCACAAATAAATAAAAAACGTTTTTTTATGTACTGTAAAGCATCTATCAAGCTTTTTTATTTTTCAAAAAAACATAACCGTTTATGTTTCTTTTTTTATTGACCTTTATTAGATATCTTTTATTTTTACTCATACAGAACAGGCAAAAACATATTATTTTACTATGCTTTGTGGTTATTGACTCGAATAGTTTCAATCTCTTTTTTATTTTTCGTATGTATTTAAACGAGTACTTAAATAAAAACACCACAAACTATATCTTATTGTTGTTATAAATCAAGTTTAAAATCGACTTTAAACACAGTTGATTTTGATCCGTGCGTTCTGTATGTGTAATTCATCTAGCAATGAACGCAAAGCGGCTTTTAAAGAACAGTATCTATGTTTTAATTTGAAAATGACATAAAACTCTTATACAACAATGTTAGCAACTTTCAGGCAAAAATATGAGCAGAGTTATCAAAATCTTTATTATGTATATATACTGTCGTATTATCCAAAGCGCAGTTTATATTGGCTTTCTAAAATACGAAGTAAATAAATCAAATCTAAAAAAAATAGTTCTACAGCAAGGTATTTTACTTCCAAAGATTGAGTTGTTTATTTTTACAAAAAAAAATTAACAATCGATTATTCAGATAAAGCTTCACTTAATTGCTTAACTACGCAATGTTTCTCAATATATAAAAAACTTTGATTTTAAATATTAATATAGATTGATTTATTATCTGTTGAACTTAGATTTCAACATTATAAATCTAATAATAAGGTATATTATCTTCTTCACTGAAAAAACGCTTAGTTTAATTATTAGTTTGCGCCTTAATTTTTTATAATCATTTTGTGTAGTGTTAACAGCCAAATACTAGTTCTTTGGTACTACAGTAGATGTCTGATATTGCGAACACACATCATTGTAAACAAATTATATTGCAAACATAAAAATAAAAAGTTATGTTATATATTTGTTTTAGTATGACGAATATATAGAAAAGTAAATTTTTAATTGCTAAATTTCTATTTCGAACAGAAGTTTTTCGTTTTTTAGTATTAAAACAAATATATTATTACAAAAATATTTTTGTAGCAAAAAGCAATAAAATTTGATTTTTTGATTAGCACATGAAAAAAGAATTTTTACTTAAAGCAAGCCGTAAAAAATTTAGAATATAAAAAACAAAAACAAAATTTTTAACACAGCGTGAAATAGCAAATAAATTTTAAAAATCTATATTAGCAAAAAACAGTATTATTAAAAGAAAAAAAAAAGAATATAAAAAAGCTTTCGGTTATCAAAACAAAATTAAAGTTTTCGAGATAGAAGAAACTTGAAAAAACCGCGTTTTTTTCGAGTTTTTTTATATAAGTAAATCCTGAGAAAGAGAAAAGAAAACAACCTCTAAAAAAAATTAAAGATCGCTTCTCTAAAAATAGCAAAGAAACTTCCACTCGACATTTTTATGGAAGCTTATATTTACATAAGAGATTTTATGAAGTGTCTATAAATTGAATAAAATATGTGCTGAGAGCGGTTAGCAGATATTAAAAAGTTAAAGGTTTCTCTGAAAAAATATGTAAAATTATAAATTGTTATAAAGAAAAAATCGTTTTTAATTGCGATAAAAACAAATATTTTCTATCTCAAATTTCAGTTCAACAGTTGTTCATTGAATAACGACAGAGCCAGTGATAAGTTTTTCAAAAAAGAGAATATTGTATTATTCTAGTATTCTTAAATCGAGAAAGTTAAAACTATTGGTTATAGAATAATTCAAAAAACATACGATGCTTAAAAGAAAAAAACACAAATTGTATAGTCCTAAAATATAACAGTAAGTAGCGTTCTTAGATATACTCTTGTTTGTTTAAAAACTGGTTAGCTGAATTTAATAAGAATTTTAAAATCAAAAACCGAAAAATAATTTTCTTTTAGACCACGCTTTAGTTTGTCCTGTAAATACAGAATAACCGCATGGCCAATTACCATTTTCACTATCAAACTTTACATTTTTACGCAACTTTTAGGTCAGGAAATAACTAAGTCTTTTAAAAACTATTATACAACAGAATTAAACAACACTATTATGTTTAAAGGCTTTTATGATGATGGAAATATAAATATACAAAAATGATTGAAATTTTTAACATTATACAATGCATTAAAATTTATAAATTTGACCTGAATAAAATAATGTCTGATACTATTCCCATCTACTTCAAAAAAAAACATTAAACAATATTATGTCAAAAGCCTTGTGTATAAATAATAAATTTTTCTAAAACTGATACTCGTTTATTTTATGAGTTTGATTTAAAAAAATGACTAAGACTTTAAAAAAGATATAAATTTAATCATAAATAAATACGAAATACAACATTCTAAAATGGTAATAGGTGTTGAAATTGCAAAATAATGATTTTTGAAAAACTTGAAAACACACTTTTTGAGACTAAACAAGCTCTTCAGATTATTAAGACGTATTTTAATGTTACTTTTCTTCGTAGTTAAACAAAATTGTTGTTATTAAAAAATATCGCAAAAAACAAAAACAAAAACAGAATAGCAGTATAAAAAATTATTTAATAAAAAGAAAGTTTTTAGATATATTTATGATCGCAATTTTTCAGTTGCCACCACGTTCATTTTTTTGTTTTTTTTGTTCGCAATAGCAAACATTTACTGTAATGAGTTTTGAATATACAATTTGATATTCTGTCGATTCATTTCTAGATTCGGTGAGATTCGAGAATTTTCTTTTTGTTCATTTTCGATAGCGGCTAGTGGTCTGTAAACTGTTCAGCTTCGTGCGCTTGAAATAGTACTAAAGTTTCTCCAATAATTAAATCGTCGCTCGAAGATTTCTTTAGTGTTTGCGTATAGTACTCGGTTTTTTTTATTAATCTGAATATGTATGCTACTGGTCTGCTCCCTTGCTTAATATCGCTGAAATTTTAATATTTGATGCGTCTGTCTCTAGACTAATTTTTTTCTCCATATCTGAAACAAATAATTTAAAGAATTTTTCCAGAAGGTCTCTATTCGCCTAAAAACTTTTTTATCAATTTCCGTTCAAACAAAATTCTGTCTTTTTATCTTATTGTAGACGATTTTAATTTTTTTGAAAATTATTCTATGAACACTCTGTTACAGTTTATAAGTCTTATAAACTTCCTGATTGTTTTTTTTTGTTGTTGTTAAAAAGAAAACGACCATTCCTTGTGCTTTTTTTGATAAAGCTTAGATTTTATTAAAACTGTCTTCGTAAGGTAAAAACTTTATCTTTTTTTTACCTTAAGTACTCTTGTTTTTATTAACTTTTATTACATACCACACAGTTTTTCAGTACCTTTTTATTGCATCTTATGCTCCCCACACTGTTTTTACTAAATATTATAATATTATCGGCCGTGTTTTCGTCGTGCGACGTGTGAGAGACTTAAATAAATAGTTTAACATCATGTTTATTAATTTTCTTTGCCATCTATAAAACTGCTTTTTTGATTTATTAAAATACAAATACATACAAGCTATAAGAATCAATTACCACTAGTGCTTCAACACTCTCATTATTTATTTGTTATTTAATTGTTTTTGATCGATCATCAAATTGATGATAGGTTAGTTTATTAATTCATTCAATTACTCACCAATCGTTCTTATTAACAGTTACTATTTTCCAACATCATCGTTGTTGCAATAAGCAAATGACAACAACAAGGTGCTGGGTATTATTGACGATTCTCTTTGAAGAATTACGGGACTGATCTTCAACTCTTGGTGATGCTCTTTAACTGCACTAGTCTCTGTCTACAAACCGTAAACACGGTTTTATCTTTACCCCGTGTGTCTAGTTCTAACTGAAAGATCTTGTTCTTAAGATCCATAACGAAAAAATACGCTATTGCTATCTAAATTAGCAAGTTTTTCTAAAATATTTAAAACTAGAATTCGCCCAGCTTAAAAATGTCGTTTAATTTTTTAAATTAAGACAAAACCTGGGTTTTCCATGCTTTTGTTTTTTGTAGTACTTTCAAATTTAGTTCTGAAATTTACTTTTCACAATTCTTTCGCAGCTCTCCATTCCGTCTACTACTTTTGAAAATGTTTTTTATCATGTCATGTTCTTATAGGCTAGTTTCAGAATACAATGTGTTCTTTAACTGTATTGATGTAAAACATAATTTGTAATTTTTTTTTCTCACTGCCTCGGATCGTCTTAGTTAGTCTGGGGTTTTTTAGGTTGACATTATTGTATTGCAGAGTTTTGTCGTTTTATTTTCGTTTAGTGTTCAGATTATACTGAAAACAATAAAACACTAACTATAATGTTTTTAAATTTATATTTGACAGGTTAACTTGTTTTCTATATAGTCTAGTGCTAGAAATTTTTCTTGTTAAGAAAATCTTCTGTACATTGAGAAGCACGCGTTCTCTACTTTTTCTACTAGATTTCTTTACTAAATTTATTTTATAAAGTAAAGATGCGTTAAAATATTAATAGATAATTCGAAGTCGAAAAACATAAATTGAAATTTATTGTTTATTGAAACTTCTCGCGTGTCGAGTTTAGGTTGTTTTTTGCTAGATGAATTTTATCTTTATACGCGATGCGTTTTCGACAAAGTTCGCTTGTGTGAATCAACTTGTTGCAGTTATGGCAGCGTCTTTTAACATTAGACTATGGCTTAAGAATTTTGTTTCTGGCTACTGACCTGTCCTCTTGCTTATTGGTTTTACTAAATAAATTCCTTTGTCAAAAATCGAACTTTTTTTCAATTCAAATTGTTTTTTACACATAGTGTGTTTTTTTTGCAAAGTTATTTTTGTTTTTTTCTTGATAAATTTTATGATTGGGATTCTGAATATGTCTTTCTTTCTAATATTTTTATGAAGAGTTTCCAGTCTTTAACGTCTTTGCATTCGAACTACTTCACCTCTCTGAACTTGATGGCGTCTCTGATAAACGGTTTTATGCAGAATTAAATCATAAACATTTTGAATTTTGTTCATGAGTTTGCGATCATTTATTGATTGCTAAACATATATTTTTTGTGCAGCTTAGAGTCTGTTATTGATAGTTTTTACACGTTTGGTTATGAAATTTAATTTTTTTAAGTCTCTATCAATTTCAATATGAATAATTATATTTCTACATTCTTTTTTTCTACTGAATAATTGAAGATTATAGCGAGGATGCTCGCGCGTACTTTCTGAGCAACGTTTATTGTGACACTTTTGGCTGTAACGCCGATGCCCTATGGGTGTCAGCGTCTTTTAGACTTTTTGGTTTAGTGTTGGTTGATGTGCGCGTGTCGAAAGTTTTCTTTGTGAATGTAAAATGTTTTTAAAACGTTATGTTTATTGATTTTTTTTAATGTGTTATATATTTCACTGATTGATTATCACTACTCATTAATCTAACTTAATAATATTATAATCAAGATCATCAAAGTAAAATATCTTTGTTATCTATATAACGCACAGTATTTTTTTCGGAATACTTTATAGATCATCTTTTTAATCGTAACTAACGACACCATTAATGTTATTGAACACTTAATCATCATTTAGGAGTGAGAGCGTCTGTGATCTATATTTATTTAAGAAAACAATTAAAACTATGTTTATATTAATCAAAGTAAAAATTTAATTAAAATTTTTAATTTATTTGTGTTTTGACGACGATATTAAAAAAGTGCTTTTTTCTAGCTTCTCTATAAATAAACGATGTTTGAATAATTTTTACATATCAAAGAGCAAATTTTAGCAAAAAATAAAAGAACATAAATAGTTATCAATAAAAAAAAGCTTTTTTCAAAAAAAACACATGTACACTTCTGCCCTCGAAGAGCCCACAATAATCAAAACTGAGTTAAAATACGCAGTTAGAACACATAAAGTTTATTTTTATAAACAAAAGTTCGAAACAGAAAAAAACTCGAATAACTTTATTCAAAAAATATTCAATCTCGAAATAATCTTAAATGAAGAAATACGAAATAAAACAAGAAACGTTTTGTATGATATGCATCTTTCAGGCGTTTTAAATAAAAAAGAAAAGTTATTGTTTGCCCTTTTGGTTATGGGCCCCAGTAAATTAAATAGAATAAATCATTTTTTTCTTTTGAACTATGAAACAGATTGTAAAGAAGCTAGTTGGCAAAATCGAATAAGATATATTTTAACCAATAATTCTATTTTCGAAAAACAAAAAAAAACCACTTTGTCTTATTGGTGTGTCAAAAACTTAGCATACGAATGGACTTCAGACGTTTAATTATTATTTGTAAACTTTTCGTATAAATAAAAGCGTTTACATAGTTTTCCTTTATTACAGTTTTCCGCATTTTACTAATATACTTTGTCAATAATTTATTAAAAGTTTGATTAAACTTTTACTTAACTTTTTTATCTTTTTTTGTTATTGTATTTTTTGGTAAATTTATTAATTCTTCTTTTCGACTTTTTAATTATTTTATTGCATCGGTGTTTTTAATTAAAATCTTCAATGTTTACAACTCTTATTTCAAAAAACAAAAATTTTAATAAAAACAGCAAAAAAACCAGTTTATCTATAGTCTGATTATAAAAAACATTTTACCTAAATAAACAATGTTAAAACACACTAAATATTCAAACTCGGTCAATTAAAACACAACAAACATTGTGAAATTAATATTAAAAAAAACAAAATTTTTTTAAAAAGTAAACTTCTACATAAATTTTTTTTTTAATTTTTTCTCAGAAAAAAGCGAACAGTATGGTTTTTGGCTAAAAATTGTTTGGGGCTTTCTTTTTTTCATTTAAAAATATAATCTATATGCTTTTAAAATTAGAAATATATGTGTTTTTGAGTATAAACATAAAAGAATATTTTTTTTTGTTTGTTTTAGAAATTTTAAAAAAAAGTATAAGTTGTTGTATCTGTAAAAAAGTTATGTGATAAAAGTTGTTAATAAAAACAAAAGGTCTTAAAAAAAAGCAGTTGTAATAAATATGAGAAAAAAAATGTTTGAACTAAAAAAATTCTAGTTTTTGAATATAAAAATTACTCTCAAATTAATTTTTAAAATTATATATAAATGAACATTCGAACAAAAAAATACCAATATGATCTTTCAACTTGGTGTGTAGAAGGGCGATTAATACAGCTTTAAAAGCTGTTAGAAAAAAAAGCGACAAAAGACCTAACATATTGTTAGCAATGTTTGCGTAGTGAGGGTTGACTGACTAAGCAACTATAAGGGAAAAAAGCAAGAGTTAGACTAAAATAAACTCTATGATACTTTGGGCCAGTTTTTTACAAGATAACAAAAAAAAAAGACGTGAGAATAGACTCGAATAAATTAAAAAAATACTTAAGAATAAAATCTTCTGTAATAACAGATAAATATTATAGTTGTTTGAGATCGAAAACATTTTATTTTTTTACATAAAACAATTTGACATAAAAACACTTTATTGACCCCTAAATCTTAAATAACATATATAAAAAATTGAAAGTAAATCGAATAAAGATGCAACGCTACACACAATAAAAACAAATATATGCAAAAAACCCAAAAATTTTATTTTAGCTATAAGTTAAAAATAATTTATGCAATAAAATCAACATTTTTTTAACAATAAACACGTTTTAATAAACATTTTTTTAACAATAAACACGTTTTAATAAACATTTTTTTAACAATAAACACGTTTTAATAAACATTTTTTATCTTTAAACAAAAAAAAAGTTTAACAACTTTTAGCCATGTTTTTAGCTTTTTCAAAATTACATCGGTTGTTTTGACATATAAAAAACATGTTTTTTTCTATAGCCAACTTGCTGGTATATTAAAAGTGACTCGAAAACACCTTTGTGGTGTAATGTTGTAAATTTGAATAATTTTAATAGACACAAAAAACTTTAAAAAATTTAATAAAAAACAAATGTTTTTTATAAAAGTTCGCTATAATGTTAACATATTCCGGATCAACTCCAAAGTTTACTCTCATAAAATAGACTTTAAACTCAATACTAAAAAAGAAATAAA
>SBJP01000053.1:0-35149 GCA_014805705.1 Cucumispora dikerogammari | reverse complement strand
AAAAAAGAAAAAGAATTTTTAAAATTTTATTACTTAAAAGTTCACGTTTATTATCATTTAAAAAATATTTATTTTCAATAAAACCTATATACCACTTCGTTCCCTCCATCTATTATTAAGTAGATCTGTCGTTTTTGTTAATATTATTTGCATTATTTATGCTGTTTATATTATCTACATTTTTTTATATAATTTATGTTATTTATTTTACATTTTGAGACATTTATATTATTTACATGTAAACTTGAGTTATTTATATTATGAGGCATTATAAAATATAGAATAAAAAAAGCTTTTTATTATAAAAATAGTTTTTTTTTCGTAAATATAAAATCTAAAAGTTTTTTTTGATAAATATAAACTCTAGAATTTTTTAATAAATATAAAATAAAATATAGAAGTTTTTTTTGATAAATATAAAATCTAGACGTTTTTTATAAATAAATATAAGATCTAAAGTTTTTTATAAATAAATATAAGATCTAAAGTTTTTTTTGGCAAATATAAAATATTAGTTTTAAAATTAAACTTTTTTATGCTTCCTAGTATGCAGGAATATACAAATAATGTTAATCTGATAAAAGTAAAATAAGTATGAGACGTGGTTATAGTTGGTAGTATTCTTGAATCAACCGATGAGTTTTTGATGCTGTTTTCTAAATCATTAACAAAAAACACATTTTCGTTTATTGTATAGTATAAAGATTATAAAAACATCTCTTTTACTTTTAAATAGCTATCATGCTGTTTTAAAGTAAGAGATAGATTTAATGCTATTAAAAATTAAAGCAATATAAGCCACATGAATTTTATTCATTCATGTGGAGCTATATGTTCAAAAGCAAGGCTCGTGTTAGTTTTAAATATTATACTACAATCTTCAGTTATTGACAATATAACTCTAAATAATATAATCAGAAAAGCTTACAGTCAAAAGATAAAATATATAACTGTTCAGAAAATATTAAACAGTTATCAGCTAAAAAAACAGATTTATTTTAAACAATTCATATAGTTATATTAGCGGCCCAATTTTATCTTTAAACGATGAAAGTACACAGGCAGTACTCGAACTAGATAATAATGATTCTAAAAGATATTTTATGTCATAGAAATCAACAAAGAATTTTTAAAGCCTTAACTTAAAAAACATATAAGTAGATAAAACGTTTTTATCAATAGTAAATAAAGATATATTATTGTTTTCTGTTGCTTAAGATGATAAAAATTAATTAGTGTTGTTAGCATTTGCTATTGTAGTATTTGAAAAAATTGTTTTTTTAAATTTTTTTTCAGAAATTTTAATTTCGCTTTTAATACAGCCTTTGTCAGTGAAAAGTGACTTTTTGTCAATTAAAAGTGACCAAATATTTTTTTGTCAATTGAAAGTGACTTTTTGTCAATCAAAAGTGACCAAATTGTTTTTTTGTCAATGAAAAGTAACCAAATGTTTTTTTGACCAAAAAAAAATTTTTTGTTACATAAAAGTGATCAAACGTTTTTTTATCAAAAAAAGGTGTTTTCTGTAAATAAAAATGCCATTTGTTTTTTTAATTGAAAAAATAAAAGAAAAACAGGAATTAATAATATTAGACTAAAAAACTTAAAAACCAATTTTACTTACTCATCTATAATTATTTCACTACTTAGACATCTTGGTAAAAAAGATAACATGGGTCTGTAAGACCCTTCACAGTTTTGCGAGCTTATTTGTAGTGATGCTGTATTAATATTTTTCAATGATTCATTATGATTTTGTGAATTACTTCTTCTTATAATATTTTTCCATTTGAAAAAAAAGTTTTCAATTGAGTTCAGAAAAGGGAAATAAGTCGGAAAATATAAAATTCTACAACCTGCATTTTCAATTAATGTCTGGGCTTCGGTTGATTTATGAAAGGAAACGTTATCCAAAACTAATACTGCATTTAACACGTTGCTATCTTGCAGATTTTGAATTGGTCTTGTTAAAAAATATATGAAGCGTGTTGTATTGTAAGGTACTTCTTTGGCCTCAAAAAAAAATATTCCATTTTTTGACATGGCACAACAGCATGATATATTCTTTGATTTTAATTCCGGCACTATAGTTGTAGCCCGAGTACCCACCAATGATCTCCCTTTATTTGATTGCATTACCACATTAAAACCTACTCCATCTATAAAGTAGATATTTTCGCCATTATGCTCTGTTAATACTGGAAAGACTATGTTTGCATATTCTAGTCTTTTTTCAATACTAACTGAGCCGTTTCTTCTGGCTGGGACCAAATTCACAGCTTTATAAAACCAGTTAAAGTTATAAATGACTCGGTCTATGGTTTTTATTGATACGTTTATATTGAATTGATTTTGGAGTTTATTTTTCATTTCCCGTAACGTTATGCTACAATCAGCCTCCATTAGATTTATTATAAAGCTTTTATATTGCTTTTTAATATATTTTGTTTGTTACCGCCCATTGGTTTTTTGTTTATACGTCCTTCTGCTAAATAGATCTTGATGATTTTTAAAATAGTGGATTTTACAAATCCAAATATACGCGTTATATCCTTTATTCTGCTTCCATTGTTGTAAGCGTCTACAATTCTTTTTCTGGTATCATTGTCGAGTTTTTTAGTTATGGGATCTGTTTTAATTTTTTTTTGGAATAAAGAAACGTTTTATTAACTTCAATATTTTTTATTCAAAAAACATTTGGTTACTTTTGATTGACAAAAGGTCACTTTTAATTGACAAAAAACACTTTTTTTTTGATCAAAAAAATATCTGGTCACTTTTGATTGACAAAAGGTCACTTTTAATTGACAAAAAACACTTTTTTTTTGATCAAAAAAATATTTAGTCACTTTTAATTGACAAAAGGTCACTTTTCACTGACAAAGGCTGTATAAAAACTTTGTCATTGTTTATGAAAACATTGTTATTATTTATGAAAAACGCTGTAAACGACTTTTAAATAAAGCTTCGTGAGTAAAAGATATTTTGTTAATTTATTGATTTCAATTTAACTCCTTTATTCTCATTAAAAAAACGTCTATGGAGACTTAAAAAATAGAAATATTTGTTTTCAGAAATAACATATTTTTTTAATACAGTGCACTCTCTATTATTTACACCTTCTGTTTATTTTCATCCTTTAATAATTTCTATTAAAAATATTTATATTAGTTTATTTTAGACACTATCTAATAATTTCCACTTTCTAATATTTTGCATTTTTTTGAATCTATGAAAAGTAAAAAGCAAAAATAACAGTTAATTGTTGATCAGAAATGTAAGATTATTGAATATTGTCATTAACATCCAGATTTAAAAAAAACAAGTGCTAAAAAAATTCTTGAAAGTTTAATACTGTTATTAGTAGAAGATTCATAAAAAAATTTATTACAAATGCAGAAACAATAAAAATATCTAAATTTAACAATACAAAACCAATCTCTAATGTAAAAAACATTAAATACAAACAACTAGACAAAATATTAAAAATTTGGATTGAAACTATAGGATCGAGTGGTAGACATTACACGGATAAAATACTTTAATTCAAAGCGGCAGAAATATCAAGCATACGTTTGAATTTAGAAATTGATAGTGATGAAAAAGCTATACTAAGAAAGTTTAAGGCATCTAACAGCTGGATTAAAAAAATTAAACAAAGGCACAGCATATTTTTTAAAACATGCAGCGGTAAGCGTTTTAATCAAAAATAACGAAACATATGACGTCTATGTCAATATAATTTAAGAAAAACTTGCGCTTTAGCAAGACTGTGATGTGTTTAATTGTGACGAAACAGCACTGTTTTATCGACTATTGCTTGCTAAAAGTTTAGTGTCAAAGGTAAAAAATAGTATAAAACAGGCTAAGAACTGCATCACCATTTTATTATGCTGCAACAGAGATGGTTTTAAAAAACTAAAACTTGTTGTAATTAAAAAGTTTAAATCGCCCAAAGCGTTTAAAAACTTTAACCTTGGTGTTTTTTGTACTTATAGAAACAATCAAAATGCATAGATAACTTCTGTAAAGTTTAATAGATGGCTTGAGGATTTAAATCGAACATTTAAAAACAGTAAAAAAAATACATATGTTTTTAGATAATTTCTTTAAGCATAAGCCTAATTGTACTTACTCTAGTATTGAAATATGTTTTCTATCAAAAAATTCTTTAGCGAAATTACAGCCATTGAATGTTGGCTAATCAAAAGTTTTAAATCTAAATATTTTAATTATCAGATGTCTAATATAGTTTCAAAAAACACAACAAACATAAATGCAAAAACACTTTATAAACAGGTTAGTCTAAAAGACGCGCTTGTTTGTATATCATATGCATAGAAAGATGTAATCTCAGAGACTCTCAAAAACTGTTGAAACAAAATCAGATTATATAAAGATGAAACGAGTGAGGGTGTTGATTTAAGAATATACGACTATATCAATTTTTGTTACATCTTAATATTATTGATTTAATAGATGAAGATGAAATTCTTTTATTAAAATTAGACGAAACGAAAAAAGTTTGTCAAATAAATGTTTCAGAACTAGTAAAGAAAAACTTAGAGTGTTCAAATGAAACAGAACTCAATATTATAGCTCATGATATTAAAGTTGAGCTTGAACTTCAGAATGTTACAACAGTGCAGACATTAAAATTGTTGAATGATATTAAAACCTATTTCTTTGCAAGCTAATATATACCTAAATAGGTAATCAACAGCTTAAAAGTGATCAAAAAAATTATACTAAAAAGAAAGTTGCAGACATAATAACTTGCTTGATTATTTTGATAAAGCTTGATAATTTTATTAAATCTTTTGTTTTTCAATGTATTTATATGCTTTTAATGTTTCCCTCTAATATTTTCCACAATTCTACTTTCCTCAAATATGGAAATTATTAGAGGGAGCACAGTATATTAATTTTTCTAAAAAAGGCTAGAATATACTGTACTATATAATAACACACTGATATAAATAAAAATTAAAAAAGATTTAAAAATAGCTTTAAAACAGATAAACGCATCAGTGTACAAAGAAACTTAAAATTAAAACACTATTAGATCAACCTGCAATAACTGTTCGACTCAGAAATAAGATTTTTTTAGAGCGTGATATTTCGCAAGCTTACCAAGAATTATGACGCGCTGAGCATGCTACAAGCATCAGAATAACCACATTATTTAAAAATTGTATTATTTTATTAATATAATAATAATAAAAATCAATTTGTTTTTTTTAAAAAGCTATACTTTTGATGTTTATATAAAAAACAATTTGTGCCAACAACACTATCGATATAGATCACTTATCGTTTTTATATCGTTATCGGCAATTAACATTATTTTTCTAACTAATTAACAAAGCTTGCTTACTCTGGGGCCTGTGACATGCTCCGCGCGCCACAATAATTAATAATAACTTGAGTCTTTATTTAAACAGTTTATAGATTTTAAAAAAAAGACAAAGCTGGACCTTTATATAAAATATTGTCAATTATATATTAATAACGTAAAAAATAAACGTTTGTTTCTCAGCATTTAAACTCAAATAATACAGGGGTTCCCAACAATAAGGACCCAATTCCCAACAATAATGACCCAAAATTTTTAATAAAAAATAAATAAAATTAAAAAAAAACCATGCCATCTGATACTTTTGAAACCAATAATAAAAGAAAAAAAGAGTTATTATTGAAGAGTCTATATTTAATTTAATTAAAAGACTGAAATCAACCAATACGAAAACACAGATGTTAAATACATCACAAATAAGTTTTTCGTCTCTAAATCGCTGTTTGAAGAAGCTCGAAAATTCCTCTTCACCAGATTCAATTTTTTCAAAACTTTATTTAGTGCCTGGAAGAAAAAAATCTGAAAAAGAAACCTCTATTTACTACTTAGACAAAAATGGGGAAATGATAATTCTCTAACACAAGTGGGAGTCAGAGAATTATTAAATTCTGTAGTTTTCAAGTCTCGGCTGAGTAGAAAAGTTAAAAAAGCAAACCTTTCAAAAAAAAAGATTAAAAAAAAAGCTGACGTGAGATTGACATTAGAAAATATTAATGAAAGAAAAGTTTTTGCTGGTAGGTTACTAGGATTAAGAAACAGGCCTATTCTGTTTTTGGATAAAACAGGTTTTAATCTGCATACCTTCATTAATTATGGATATTCTCCTGTTGGTACAGATGTTGTTCTATATCAACCCAAATCAAGAGGTCGAAACATTTCAATGTGCTCATTGATTTCGATAAATGGTAATTTAAACAGAAAAATTAAAGAGAGTTCATTTGATAGAGATTCATTTTTAAATTTTTTAGAAGATTGTCACGAAAAAAATTTGTTTTTGGGAAGCCCAGTTTTAATTATGGATAACGTAAGATTTCATCACTGTGCTTAAATTAAAAATTTTTTATTAGAAAATAATATTATATTCATTCATTTCCGCTTTTTTTTGGATTTAAATCTAATTGAAAATTTTTTTGCATGTTGTAAAATCGAGACTTAATGAAATTAGACCGAGAGCAACAAAAAAAATTAGTTGATAGCTAATAAACAGTCAAATATGCAAGAATTATTTAGAGAAGATTTGATTAACTATTACAAGCATTTTTGAAGGTTTGTTGGTGATTTAAACAATCGAATTATTGAGTAAAAAAGCTTTTTAAATTTTTATTTATTTTTTATTAAAAATTTTGGGTCATTATTGTTGGGAATTGAGTCATTATTGTTTGGAATCTTTGTAAGTGTGTATTATGTTATTTGACACTGTTTTCATATTATTTTGTTTTATATCGCGTTCTCAACAAAACTTTAAAGTTTTTTATTTTCGGTTTTGTTTCACGTTCGAGTAAATTGAGGACAAATTACTATATATTAAAATAATGCCAAAACCTAAATTATCTTGGGTTGAATATAATTACAAGTTTTACAAAGTATTTCTAAGTATAAAAAATAAACTTTTTTTTAAAAGCTGCGCGAAATGACTAAACAAATCTCGCGAAGTTTGTTTCGATTAGTAAAATACATGAATTGCAACAAAAGTCTACAACTTTAAAAAAAATTTTAACAAAGTTGAAGCAAACTTTGTTTTTTATAAAAGCTTTATAAAAAAAATTTATGTTACGAGAAAAGTAAAACTCTATGCAATAGTTATTTTAGGTAAACTTTTTTATTAAAAAGCTTTATTTTATTAAAAAATAAATAAATTAAGGTCTTAAAGTTTTAAAGCTGCAATACTTTTATAAAACATCGGCTGGCTAAAAACCACTTTTGAACGAAAACTATATGTAGTGACAAATTTTGAATTAAAAAAACAATTGGAGTGTTTTGTAAAAAAAAACTTATTCTTTTTTTTCACGAAACAAAAATACAATATATGTTGCCTAACACGTCAACGAGAGGATTGGTGTACAATTTTTTGCAACTTTTAATATTTTACAGCACATATCTCAATACTCACTTACACGAGCGAAACAATTTAATTTTTGTTTGTGCTCAAGATCTTTTTTTTTTTATATGTTTTTATTGATATGCAGATATAATTTTTTAGTGCTTTTTTTTTGCAGAAAACATAAAGACTAACAACTATAGCATTTCTACTTAATTAAAATTTATTTCTATTTAATTTGCATTTATTTCTATTTTGTTTAAATCCACTTCTATTTAATTTAAATCTATTTTTATTTTATTTAAATTTATTTACATACTTCTAAAAAATCTTATCAAACTAAAATTGTTGTTGATTTTTTAGGAAAGTAAAAATTACGTGGGTTTGCTGACGTAAAAATTGCGCTCTTTTTTTTGATACGTAGATATATAATAAACTCCAAAAAATAAGATTATGAATTTACTTTCAGCTGAAAACCAAGAAAACACTTCGCGCCGACAGAAATTGTCGCTTTCGCTTCGGGAAAAAGAGAGAATAATAAATCTCTTTTTACTCGATTACGACATCACCTCTATTGCTTTAATAACTAGATTAAAATATAGAAGTATTCAAACTGTTATAAAAAAATATAGAGTAAGTCGAGAAGTTTCGATTAGTCTAAGTGGAAGAAGACTAGGTGGCAGAGTATTGACGAACGAAATTGCAGAGTTCGTCGAAAATGAAATTCGAACAAACTGCACTGTTACCCTGAAGACGATACAGGAAAACATTCATGCAAAATTTTCGATCACATTGTGTCTTAAAATGATATGGAAATGTCTCTTGGACATTTTTATCACGCTAAAAAGACTAAACTGCACAAAAAAAGCCGTAAATGGCAACAAAAAGTAAAGAGTTGCGAAAAGAGTACGCGAACTACTTCTTAAACGACCTTACAATTGAAGATAAATACATAATATTCATTGACGAAAGCTCTTTTAATCTGCCCATAAGACGTAACTATGGAAGATCCAAGACAGGTACGAGAGCAACCACAGTTGTTCCAACAAGCATGTGGAGAAATCTGTCGCTAATCAGCTCGATAAATAGAGAAAAAGTTTTATATAGTGTCGTTATCGAGGGTGGGCGAGGGCTCAGGATTTTTAAACAGTTTCTTTTAGGCCTTTTGCCTGTCTTTTCAGATCAGGGCCTTAAAGAACAGTGTGTTTTGTTCTATGACAATGTTTCTATTTATCATGCGCGTGAAATAAAAAATTCTGTTGAAGAAAATGGCTTGAGGCGGCGGTTTTTGAGTCCATAATATTATATGCTCAATTCCATCAGATTTTGTTTCAGAAAAGTTAAGACATTTGTGAGAAATCATGTTTTGGGGAGTGACAACTAATCATCCGCAGAAAATATTAAGAAGCCATGAATCAAATAACACAAGCACATATGATAGAATATTTCACTTTAATCAGGCGAAATTGTGGGGTAGAGCACTAGATATGAGAGACTTTGATTAAATCTTTTTTTTATTTTATTTTTTCATTTTTATATAATTACTTGACGTTTATATAAACGATATTTTAAAAACTAATACAACGATGTTTATACTATATTTGCTTTACGTTGTCTAGAAATCATTTTCTGTCTATATAACAGTTCATTTTCGATATATACCTTCTCTCTAATTCTAACATGGTTTTTTTTGCAAAGAATTATTTAAATATCAATGAATTTTAATTAGATAGAAACGGATTTTAATTAAATGGAAACGGATTTTAATTAAATAGAAATGAATTTTAATTAAGTAGAAATGCTATAATATGTTTTTTGTTGTTTTTAATTTTGCCAAATTTTGCCGAGACTAAAAAAACTGAATCTGAAAAAAAATTTTGGATACTGAAGATACATGTTTCGTTTCCGTTTCGGAGAGCACTTAATACAGGGTTTTTCATAAATAATTACAATGTTTTCACAAATAATGACAATAATTTTATAAACAATGACACTGTTTTCATAAATAATGTTACACGCCAGAAACCTCCCCCCACCTCCTTCCTCTTTAAAGAAATAACTATATTAAATAAATAAAAAAAAAAGAGCCTCTACCCGGTATCGAGCAGCCCTTCTATAGTTACTACTATATAAGATAACAGCTCAGCTACGTGGCTATAATGTACTATATATAATCTACAAATAACGAAACGAACGAACGAAACGAAACGAACGAACGTAAACGAAACGAACGAAACGAAACGAAACGAAACGGAAAAATAAATATTAGTAAAGTTATAATAAAAATACTATAATAAAATTATAGTGGAGGGGGGGGGTTGGCGAGGGGGGGGGGATTTGGCGTGTGACATTTAATAACAAAGTATTAACAATACTTCTATGTTGTTAACCCTTTCGTATTTGTATTCTTTTGCTATTAATATTACTTATATTTTTATTCGATATATGTTTTTTATTTTTGTTTGTCATAGAATAAACAGAGTCTGCATAGTACAATTTGTTCCCAGAGTAACATCGAGCTTTTTTATTTTATTTTTAATACATAGAAACTAAATTAAAGACAGGCAACACACAGTTCGAATGATTTTTGACAGTCTCGCGAACTGTTGTTGCTCGCGCATGGTTTTGACAAGGTTATCGACCCGTTTTAGCGCGTTTTAATGACCTAGTTTTTTAAATAAAAAAGTTTGGTTTAGGATATTAATTTATTAACACTTAAAGAAATATAGCATTAAATGTAGCCATAAAAAAAGTAAAAAGGGCATCATATGCTATCAAAAAACACTAATTCTAGTAAATTAAAAAAGATATCATCTTTTACAGACACATACTTACATTCTCATGCAGAATTAAATAAATTCGGTTTTGATTAAAGAAATTGACGCTTTTATTAATTAATTTTTTCTTTACTTCAGAATTAGAATTTTAATAAATATTTTGTTGTTTTTTTTTACAAATACTTTTTTATTTTTTTTCCAATTAAAAAAATATTCAAAAATACATGCTCTTCTTTAAGGGGCAATACGGTCTCAAGAGCGTCACTCTCTCATATTCGATTTGCCAAATTGAAAAGCTTTTAAACCTAAATTTAGTCAACCTCCAGCGAAAACGTAAATTTTTTATAACTGCCCGCCGACAAAAGAATTTGTCTATATCGATAGATTACTTTGACTCTATATACTGTATTGAAAAACGTTTCGTTTTTGAGCAGCCAGATAATTAGAATTATTATAACATTATTCAATGCTGAAGAGAAAGCTTTTTATTATTTGCAGATATATAACATAAAAAAACTTTTTTTTTCTTTGAATATTGACTTCGTTTTCTCTCAACGAGCTCATTAGATTTTGTTATACTGTTGTTTTGTATATGGAATTACGTTCGAACTAAGTTTAAACTAAAAACTGTAATATATAAACTAGAGTTCTACTGCGATTGCGTCAAATACCTATTATAGATTCTCTCAGGTAATTGTATTGGAACATTAATTATGAAAACGATTAGTTTATATATATCTCAATTTATACACTAGTTTAATTAAATGACAAAACGAAAATATAAATCAATTAATATCTTTACTAGAGTTTTAATATGTTTTTGTCTAGTCGTGTGGTATGGGAAAACTATATATTTACTGCGGATCGTCTCATCCCATATTTGTGTTTTTAAACAAGTTCGGTTTATTTTTCAATGTTTATATATAAAATAGATGTGTTTGTTTTATAGATCTGCATACATTTGTTTTTTCGTTATCCAGTTATATTGTCGAGAAAAAACTTTCCTTTAAGGTTAATCTTCAAACAATTATTTTAAAAATTTAATCTGGAACGATGTTAACTTTTCGTTTTTTTAAAGTTATAGTTGCTTTCATCAAACACATTTGAATTGAAGATAAGAGGATAGTTAAAACGATATAAGAGTTTAAATAAACAATACTATCTCAATCTTTAAGATAAAAAATAGAGTAACAATGTTTTACTATTTAATACCAAATATTCTTCTTTTATGCATAAAACCCAGCTTAGGAATAACCACAATACACAAAGTTATAATACCAAATATATATAAGTTTTTATCCCAATAAACTATATATGTTGATATAAAAAACAACAATAATGGAAACAATCCTAAAAACAAAGTGGCATTATTAAATTCCAGTTGTTCAACAACCTGTTCCCAAAATGTGTAGCCTTCAAACTTGGTCTCAAAAGGATCCCCTTTAATCCAATGGAAAAATATAAAGGTGATTATATTATAACAAATCACTGTCAATTGAATACTTAAAGAAGTTGAGAGAAATAATCTGAAAATTAAAATGATAGTTAATACTACTAAAATATGTGTTAAGTAGCTTCCCTTTTGAAAAATCCAAGAAACATTTTGTGAAACTCCGGATGGTAAAAAATGCCGCATAAAAAATAGTTTTTTTTTTCACTGAATAAATCTACAGTTTGGCCGCATAAAAAAAAATTTATTTCTCGTGTCTACGCATGAAAAAAGACTTTTCTCAAAAGAAATGTTTATTGAGTGAATTAATAAAGAATATTAATAAACAAGTGCCTCTCCTTTGATTTTTTTACTTGCTCCAAATTCAACATGTTTTGTACGAGGACGAACACGTTGTTGAACTTTGGTACAGTCTCTACACTTGTATTTTAGTACCAATTTTTTAGTTAATTTTGCTTTTCGTCTTAAAATTGGCTTTGTTTGACCGTGACACCCTCTTTGTTTTCTGGCATATCTTCTTGCCCCCTGTGCTTGTTTTCTATCTTTACCCTTTTTATATTGTGTGATAGAATGAACTGCATATTTGTTACAGCATTTGCAGAATTTACGATCTTGTTTCGGAATGTTCACCATGGCTGTTTTTTAGTTGTAAAATTTTATTTAAAAAAATATATTTTTTTATAATATAAATATCGCATAAAACATTTAAACACAATTTACAATAAGAACATCGCATAAATTAATTATGCCAAGTATAATAATATAAAAACGCATAGTTGGTTCAATTAAACATATATAATAAAAAAAATAATGCATAATTTACGCTATGCCAACCATAGAATCATGGAATCTTTATTTCCCAGAAGATGAATATTCCCCACTAAATGGATTAATAAAAATAATAAAAGACTGCAAAACAGAACTCAACAAGAACACCTACAATTCTTCCAAGACCCCAGATTTCGAAAATACTTCAAATAAAAAAAACCCACAAACTAAAAATAAAACTAAAAACATGTGTTTTTTTAACACATTTCTTTATCTACCAGATCTAAATAAAAACCCAATAATTCACTTCTCCTTATACGCTTTAAATACAATAATTTCTAATGATCTTCTATTTAAAAACTTAGACAACGCACTTAACTGTGTTGGTGTTGCCATATCAGATATTTTAATTAATAATACTTATGAACTTAAAAAAATATCAATTCGCATTTTAACTTATGAAGAAAGTTTTTTTTTAAAGCATTTAAAAAAAGAGCTAATCTCAACTTTTGAACAACAGAAACTAACTCAGTTTTCAAATACTTACGCGGAAAAATATAAAATATCTCAATTTTCAACTATTTGTGCTGAAAAAATTGAAAATTTAATTTTTTTTAAAGGCACAGTAGTTCGTGTTGGTTCTAAAAAAATAAAAATTACGAAACCTGTTTACAGATGTTTTAAATGTAACAAGTTTAAAGTATCAAAAGAAGTTGCAATCAAACAGATGGACAAGACTATCGAAAACATTAAATCGGAAAATGTTAATCAATCGAAGAGTTCTTCTTTTAAAATTGATGAAATGTGTATCTGTGTTAATAAACAACCAACCTGGGCTAAAAAAGATATACTGGATTTAAATAATTCTGAACTTAGAGATTATCAAGAAATTAAAATTCAGGAACCGGATTCTTCCAGTCCTAATTTAATTGAAGTTATTGTTTTTGATGAGCTGGTTGGTTCTATTGGGCCTGGGGATGTGGTTTCAATTGTGGGTTCAATTAAAGCAGAAACCGAAAATTCTGTTATGTATAAACTAATTATTCACGTAAATAATCTGACGATTATAAATATTCATAAATCAGAAACAACTGAAATGAACTCTATTAATGCCCATGATTATAAAATATTTGACAAAATAAAAAATGACAAAAATATAATGAAAATATTCTCATCCACATTATTTCCAAATATTGTAGGTCACGAAAACATACTTTTTGCACTTGTACTTACATTATTTGGCGGGTCTAGAAGATTTTTTGGAACATCAGTTTCTCGGTCAGATATTCACGTTCTACTGATTGGCGACCCCGGAATCGGAAAATCCCGAATTTTATTGGATTTGATAGATATTATTCCGAAGTCTATTTATGTATGCGGGACCATGACTACCACAGCAGGTCTCACTGTTTCTTTAACACATGAAGATGGAGATTTCATAGCGGAAGCCGGTGCTCTTATACTTAGTAATAATGGAATATGTTGTATAGACGAATTTGATAAAATGCAAGGCGCTTCTAAGTCTATCTTAGAAGTAATGGAAGAACAAGTCGTAAGCATTGCAAAAGGAGGAGTAGTTTGTAATATTCCGACAAGATGTTCAATAGTAGCGGCTTCAAATCCGAAGTTTGGCAGGTTTAAAGAGATGGGTTTAAGTGGACGAGCTTTACTTAAAGATACTTTAAAAATTGAACGGAATGTGATTTCCAGGTTTGACTGCGTGTTTGTAATGAAAGACAGTGAAGATAATATGAAGCGAAACTTAATTAAAAAAATAAAAGATGATGCTCTAAATCTTTCAGGAAGCAATAGAATAACAAAGACAGATAAGAGTAAGAACCAACAAATAAGAGAAAATGAACAACTCCAGACATCGAATATAACAAAAAAAACACCGAATATAATGCAACAAACATCAAATATAGCGAAACCTTCGTCAAACATATCAAGACAAGAGCCAGACACAACAGGCCAAGAATCAGACGACGGTTTTGGTGAATTACTCGAAGGTTTAAACGAAAACGACGAAACCCAAACAATATTACAAACTTTAAGAGATGACATAATCGACACATCGATTTACGAAAACACGGCTTTATTTAAAAATGTTTATTCGAAAGAAATACTTATAAAATATATTTTACATTCCCGCTCAACTAACCCCACTATGACAGAAGAAGCAAAAAAATATATTGAAGAATATTTCCAAAGAATATTAAAAAATAGTCAAACTTCAAAAGATTCATTTTATACTCCAACTTTAAGGACTCTAGAAACACTTTTGAGACTTTCAGAGTCGGTAGCGAAACTTAAATTAAAAACAGAGGTTACGAAAGAGGAATGTGTTTTTGCAATAAATATTTTCAAAACCACCCTTTTCGGAGGGCATAAAAAAGAAGTTGTTGTAGAAAAAGCGGTCACTAAAAAAAAGAATTTCCATGAAATTTTAAAAAGCTATAAAAAGAAGGAATTTACTTTAAATGAAATTAAAGCAATTTTTGAGAGTGAGAAGTTGCATGAAAAGTATAGTTTTGAAATTATAATAAACCAACTTAATGAGAAGGGGCTTCTAATTAAGGCAGCTAGGGGTGTTTATAAACTACTTTGTTAATGTTTTTTTATGTTCATTATATTTTTGTTTTTCAACTAAATTATAATAAGTTCGCTCAATAATTGGCCTCCTTTATTCCCTTAATTCGTTTTCGTTTTATAAAATCAACTTCTTTTCTTTCAACCTTTCCATATTTGGCAGCTCTCATGCATTGACCAAACGCATAAAATATTGACTTCTGTTTTGATTTTTTAAAAATTTCAATCTGCTCCCTAATTTCACTTCTAATAAATTCATATTTTAATGCAACTTCAGTCAATAAATTTAATCCATAAACAATCCAGTCATCATCCTTAAACTCTAAACAAAAAGTATTTAAGATTCTTTTAACACACTTATCTACTTCATTTTCATTTAAAGAGTCTATTAAAATACTCATAACGATTTTCAAATCCTCGTTTTTCGTATCAACCAAATTTAAAACGAAATCATAAAGTTTAATTTTTAAATTAAAATGAACCTTTAGAATTCCAATAATCTTCAGCCTTAAGATTCTAATTTCTCTTTCCTCTTTTGAAGATTTCAAAAATTCAAGTAGCTCTTTTGACAACTTTTTCGCTTCGTCAAATTTCAAGTCATAAAATATTTTCGATTTCTCTATTTCTGAAGAAGCAATTTGACTTAAAAGCTTCATTTCTTTTTGTTTCTCCTCATTTATTTTGTCTTCTAATCTTTTTGTTCCTTTTCTCTTTTTTTTCATTTTCTCATTTTTTGCTTCTGGAATGAGTTCTTCTTCAGATAAAAAATCATCTTTAAAATCTAATGTATTTAAAAAATAAAAAATTATCATTTTGCTTATTTTTTTCTCTTTGAATAAACATTCCAAAATTGTTTCTTTTATATTTGGAATTTTCATTTCTCTAGTTAAATTTTCATATAAAAATAAAATCAAATATGCGCATAAAGGCCTTTGAAAAACATCTCCATTAAATAAAAATTCTCTAAAAAGATTGAAAATCTCTACGCGTTCATTTAAATCACGTTTTTTTTTCAATTCATTTCTTAAACGAACTAACGAAATTTTTTGTTTATTTTTTAAAACGACTTTAAAAAAATCAAGTTCGGTTATAAAATCTAATGTTTTTAATCTAAAAATGCATTGAAAAATTTCTTTTTTAATTTTTGGTTCCGTTTCTTCTTGGAAATGTTCAAGTAATAATTTTGGAAAATTACTTTTGTAAAATTTTGTAGAAAATGTTAAGAAGTTAATTAAGTTGTTTGTTTCTTTTAATGGTTTTAATGGAATTGTGATTAATGTTTTATAGGAGTTTAACTGTGAATTGAATTCAAGTTCGTAAATCGTTGGATTCATTTTTAATTTACACTGTAATTTAAGTAAATCCATGGGGGAGTTTTACTGTTATTTTAACTATTTTTTATATATATGTTAGTTAGAATGAAGTGTAGATTCTTATTTTTAGCTAAAATGATAGTTAGGCGTTTTTTGTTTTTGATTGTGAGTAGAGGGGGGGGGAAGGAGAGAAGCAATTAGGTTTTTTTTTGATCGCTTATGTTATATATAGTAAATAAAAAATACAGAAAAGTTATTATATTCAGTAGTTAATTTTTCAGTAGAAAAATTTTTTTTTTACTAATTTTAAATAAAAAGTGTTTTATTTTACTAAATGCTCTTTATGTATATAAAGAAAAGGGTGTTTTTTTTGTATATTAAATCCGACAGAATGAATCTATAATTTAAATAAATTTATAGTATTTTCTTTAAAAAAAATCTTTTTACGTCTATCTTATCCTATCAACAGAATATTACAAAAGTTTTTGATATTTTTCAAAAACAATAATACAAAAATACATCAGAAGATAAAAATAAAAACACGAACAACTTCATTCAAATCTCATCCAACTTGTTAAGTCCGATCTCAAAATGAAAAAATCAAAGCGTGAAAAATCTCGTTTTGGACAAAAATTAAAAATTTGTTCAAAAAAAAATATAATCCAGTTTGACATATTATATAAAAATCGGTAAATAAAACTTATTTGACTAAGAAACTATTCGCTTGGACCAAATATAGATTCATAAACTAATAAAGAAAAAAAAGCTAAAAGTTTGTTTATTCCTGTGTCGCGTTTCAGATATCAAAAGGTGTTTTGTTAGAATTGAGTCTGTTCTCAACGATTTTTTAAAAACAGAGAGTTTAGTTTATTCAGTAGAAGATTGATATAAACTTAACGAAGCGATAGATCTCAGTTACTGTATGTTAAGGGATAGAAACAGACTCGTAAATTAATTCGTTTTAAAAAATAGAAATTTTAAAAAAAGCAGCAAGCTTTTCAGAGCCATCTTTTATAGCCACAAATAATCGACTTTTTAAGTTTAAAGAAAAATATAACATTAAACTCAACACATTAAAGAGGGAGATAAGATCGGTTGTTACAAAAACGACTATTGATTTCTTTAAAATCACAGGAAGGTTTGTTTCTAAATATGAGAGTAAAAACGTTTTTAATTGTTATAAAACGGTCTCTATATTATAGATAGTTATCTATCAGAAGTTTCGTTACATCAATGTTAATATTTCTAAAGAAAGATTATTGCTGCTTTTATTCTGTAGCTTGAAAGTGGTAAAAAACAGTTTCTTTTCTAATAGATAAAACAAAAACATATATAGCATTAAAACGTGTTGATTTAAGTTTAATCGTAGTAGAAAACGATTTTTATTGTAATACTTGAATGTCCCGATCAATATTTATCAACTGCTTAAAAAAGTTTAATGCTCGTGTGTCAAAAGAAACAAGAAATTTAAAATTACTTATAAGCAATGCTATATGTCATTTTGTTTATACGACCCCTTTAGCAACATATATATCATATTTATAGTCGAAAAATTCGACATTTCTTATTCAATGTTGCTACTACGATATAATTAAGTTTTTTAAAGCTAATATGTCAGACTTATGACAGAAAATATAATTTATACTGCGATTTCTGGCGAAAACATAAAAAAAAATAAAAACCCAACGCTGTTTAATGCAACTTACATAGACAAATTAGCAGTCAACGACGTCTCTTCAAAAACAATTGTTAACTGTTTTAAAATTTGAAACTTGTAGAGCAACAAAACATATAGAAAAGATAACTGAATCTACAACTGAAACACAAAAAATATATTAGTCTAATTAATTAAAAAAACACTGAATGATATGTTTTACGTTTTTGAAAATTTAAAAGACTCAGCTTAGTAAAACCAAACAATAATTATTTATATATAAGAAATGAAATGTCTGTTTTGGATATTTTAGAAAGTGCAACCAACAGAATTTTTACATTTTTAAAAAAGGCATTGCCCATAATATATATTAAAGCTTTATAGTTTTAAAGCATAAATTGTGTAAACATTAAAAAGAAGCAATAAAAAATAGAGCACAGCTTTTGGATATTTAATTTAAAAATAAGTTGCTTAGTGTTTTTTTTATTTAAAAAAGAAAAAGCCTGTGTTTGATGCAAAGTTATACTCTATTTTTGAGTCAGCTTGTATAAGTCACTTTCCTTGTGGACGCAAATAATATTTGAAAAAAGAATGGGAACTGGCAGTCGGTTGTTTTTATTTGTGCGGGAAAAAATATTTTGTAAAATGTGTCATAAGAAAAAGAATTGAAGTTAGAAAAAAGTTGAGGACGGTTTGAGATAATGTTGTATGTTGAATAATTGGCTAAAAAAAATTCTGTTTTTTGTTGTTTAGGTTTGTCTTTAAAAACGATTGTTTTTGGTTCTTTATCTGTGGTCGAGAGGTACGTCTATAGACGACATAATTCAATAATTGAGAGTAAATTTTAATAATGTTAAGACTGTTTTAGATATAATTTGTTCGAAATTAAGAGAAAAGATAACCCTAAAAAAAGCTTTGTATTCATTGATGAAGTAAAAAAAGCCAAATTAACGAAGAAGAAACGAAAACATAGAAAGGTTTCCAAAACAATTTGGTGTATTGGGGGCTTTGTAGAGTCCATAAAAAATTTTTTTGGGTTCGTAGATAAAAGAAAAAAAATTTTACAAAATAATGAAAAAAAATTTAAAAACAGAATCATACCCATTAAGTAAGTATACAAAGTGACATATAAATGCAATAATCAATATTTTTTAATAAAAAATATTAAACTTAGCAAATATATATCGGAAAGTGAAAAAAAAGGCCCAAAAAAAACAAGTTTTTCAAAAATATGTTGGTTTGTGCAAAAAATTTATATTTGTGTTGTATAATGATAACTTGTTTTGTAAAAATTAAAGTAGTGTCTTAAATACGAATTAAAAATTTAATATAAGCTCGCAATGTCTTACAGAGCAACATAAACACAATCTTGGTAATAAAATAACTAAAATCACAGTGAAATGTTTTTAAACTTATTGGGACAAAGAATAGCAAACACTGTGTTAAAATTGTTCACTGAGGTAGATTTTTGTTTATATAATATTAGTAATAAAACGATTATTCAAATATTTAAGTCTGAAAATATAACTTTATTATCTGAAACAGCTCTGAGAAAAAAGATTGTAGAGCTTGAAAACAAAAAAAGTGAAAAATAAAGAATATTTCAAGAAGTCGCGACCACTTTTTTATCTTTGATAAAAGTCGATTTAAAACTAAAAACTTCGTAAATATATTTGCTTCTATGTTTTCAGATTAAAATAAAAGGTTTTAATCATTTATTTAGATTGTGATTTTTGAAGCTCAAAATTACATGTTAGTATTTCAAAATATTGACGATACAATTAAAGTATATAACCAGCCCAAATAAGAAACTAAGCTGTTATATTTAAGGAGAAATTAAAGTTATAAAATCTACCCAGGGATTAAAATTTTTTTAAAAAAACATAGTACATATTATTTGTATAATTGACTTATATAACAGCTGACAATAATATATGAAACGAGATACTAAACATGGACTTGTTGATATACTCGATGAATGTATTAGATATTAAAAATGTCTGAAAATAAAAGCTTTTTAAGTAAATCAAACAGACACTGAAGATAGCAGCAACCCGAGAGAGAACCCAGGCTAGAAACTGTTGATTACTATTCTAAAAACTCAAATCGATAAAACAAAAAAAGCTGAAAAATAGAAGACTTAATTTTACAAAAAAAAATTGAGAGGTAAATATTTTTTGAAGTTGGAAACAGATGGAAATATAATTAAAATGACGAGAATATATAATTTTTTGTTGCAGAATATAGAATATTCTACTAACGAGAAGTATACAATGAATGAACATATAAAGAAATAAACAACACGAATTTACTAAATAACTTACTTGATTTAAAAAAACATATTAAAGACAAGCTGTCTAAATTCGACTTTTTAAAAGATTGCCAAAAAGAAAATCCTAGCTAGTCCAATCAAGAAAAAGTATTTTAATTTATGCTCGAGTACCCCTACATCCAAAGAGGCAGTGTTTTGTTTGTTTTCAATCTAAGCAAATCAACAAAAGCCAAACTTCATCTGCAAATATAGATAATTGTGTAATAATTTATTTAAATAAAGATTCAGACAAGTAAACTTTTATATTAAGCATTTTCTAATCTATATTACAGTACATCTTTTTTTCTAATAAAGAATTTATTCTAATTATAAACTCACTTATTTAATTTTTTAAAAATTTACAAAAATAAAACGTTTTTGTCTAATGAAAAAAATTTTTTAAATTATACCGGGGTATCTCGTAATCAATAGAACATTTTTTTTCTTGTTTAAATTATATATATCAATCAATAATAAGCACTTTCAGTTGAAAATATTGATAGTTTTGCAACATTTTTTTAATAAATATCAGTTAATACGTTTTTGTTTAAATATAATTTTTATTGCGCAGTAAAATAGTTTCGCTAATTATAAAACAAAAAAAATACTATTAAAAAAAACAATTTAAAAACAGCACTTTTCTCCAAAAAAACTGTCTTTTTTATTATAAATGTTTTTTTTAGATGCACTTTTTACTGAACCTTAATTATTACACAAGCAGATTAAATATAAAAACATTTATATTTTTTAATGATTATAAAAAGACAGAGAATCTCTTTGACTATATAAAAACCTGTGTTCTTTAAAACTATATACGAGATAAACGTAGCTCCTCTATCAAGAAAGGTTGTTTTTTTGTTTATCAAAAAGATTTCTAACTTGCCCTATAGAAGCTGTTTCTGCTTAGTTTGCGCGATTTTTAGCTCTCTCTATTTATATGTTTGTTCATTTACAAAATCTATCTAACGTGTCGTTTACAACACTTAATGACTGTGAATACCTTATAGCTGCTAATATACACTACAATAAAAATACTAAAGACGATATAACACATAAGATGGTTGATAATATGAGGCCGCTCAAAGTATACTCCTTAAACAATAGAGAAAAAAATAAACAAAATATTTTAACATTTTAGATCATTTAAAACCAAAAAATTTTTTTTATTTATCAGGACAACTAAACAGACATTCGTTAAAATCTAGTGTTAACAACATTCCTGTATATTTTATTTAATAAAAGCAGTGATACTCGTCAAAGAAACATGTACTTACAGAAAACTTTTTTTTTCGCTTATTTTCTAACACTTTAACAACTATAACGCTTTATTGTATTTTAATTTTATCCTTGGCGTATTAACCAACTAATCAACTAACTAACCCTAACTAACTATAATCTTACTGGCTGTTAGTTTTATTGTTTTCATTTTACCTAACTAATTTCTTATTATGGTTTTGTCTCAATCTTGTCTTGTATTCAAGTTCTAATTTAAATAAAAAAAAATATATAGAATCAAAAAAAAGCGAAGTGTATAAAATAAAACGTTTTTTTTTGATGTAAGTCTGATTTCATCGCGAGCCGTTTCATCGCAGCTGCGTTTTATGCAGATTTTTGGATGAAAAAAAAATTGTAAAAAATATAAAAAAAACTCTGAAAAAAAGTCGTTTTTTAATTAGAAGTTATTTTGTTATTTAAGTTTGTTTTTAAGTGTGATATTGTTTATTATATTATAGCTGATTGATCTTTGTTAAGCGATGTTTATTTATTTAATTAAAATATTTTATAAAAAAAAATCAATAATTCGTTAAAAAACTGATTATCTAAAAAAAAGAAAAAATGCAAAACGAAATATTTTTTTAACAAAGTTTTTTTTGAGTAGCAAAAAAAGACATAGGGAAATAAGTAAAAAGAAAAAATTTTCGTTCTCTAAAACACATAATCGATAAGCAAAGGGCAAGATTTATGAGGCTTTTATTAAACCACAGTTGTTTCAATAACACTTTTATGTTAAAAAAACATAAAAAGTTTTGTGTCACATTCTCGCTTTTATGAGGCTTTATACGAATATTTATGCTTTGGTTTATGTAAATAATGTTTTGCAGCAGTCAAGTGTTGTAATAATAAGAAAAAAGTCTCTATTTTAATATCAATGTGTTCCTTTTTGTGTTGTTTATATTTCAATGAGAATTTTTTTTACAAAAAAGTAAAGTTTTATTTTATATAAGAAGATCTTTATTTGTTTTAATATATAAAGAATTATTACGTTAAATTATCTTTTTATAAATTTAAAAAGCTTATAGCGAAATACCAATAAAATGTCAAGAGAATAAAATAACGAAGTAAAAGCCAAATTATATAAACTACGAAAGATTACAGCTTTTAAATCGAAAAAAATAAAAAAAGAAGAATTTTTTTATTTACATATCTTATAGTTCTCGTTTTCGTCATAAGCACAAAGAGAAAACAGAATTTATGATTCTGTTTGTCTATTTCTTAAGTATTGATTTATAAGAAAGAAAACACTTTAAACAAGCGATCGATATTTTGAATTTAAATGTCGATTACGCATTCATACAACTGAAAGCGAGTTGAAAAAATCAGAAAACACAGTCTCACTGGTGGTGTGGCGATAGCAAATTGACATAAAACTCAACGACATAAAGTTCAAAATAAAAAAAACTCAGAAAACTTCATAGAATTCTAGCAGAAACTTTTGTATATGTAAGTTAAGCTACAGCAAGACAGTGTCCGACAGAACGTTCTGCTAATCAAATGAAAAAATATGTTAATTGTGGATAGACCCGTGCCCTTTGATTCCAGAGAGGCTGGCTCTATATTGGAGATGATTTTATCTTTTCAGATAACACAACGAGAAAAGTTTTTTTAATGCACGACAACAATGGTGAACTTAACCGGCTGCTTGTCTGTTCAGCCAAGAGAAATTTGCATTATCTCCTCAGAGAAGCACATTTGTATGCAGCCGAAACGTTTTAAACAAGACACCAACTCTTCTATCAATTATATACGATCCATTGAATATGGTAAAGGCTTCAATATCTGATGTATTTGTATTATTACCTTAAAAAAACATGTGTATTTACAGGGAGTTGTTTATTCAATTGAACCTAAAACACCTACGATCGCCACCATCTAAACCCCCACTGGTTTTGAAATATCTATCATTATCGCGTTTAATAGTGTATTTACCTGGTTCAATCAAAAATGAATTTTTTTCCAGTTTACTCAATGTATATGGTGAAACACCCAAAACTAGAATTACAACAAAGATATCAAGCTGATTTTGAAATCGCTTAAAAATGAATCTAAATCCAGTATTTACATTCGTACAGTCGAGAGACAATGTTTGAAAGTTTTTACATACTCACTGAATACTTTCTGCCTGATTGCTTTCAAGTTTTAGAGTATTTCGAAATTCGCGGCAGATATTTCGAATTTAGAAAAAAGACGTGTGCGCATTACTGTCAAGTTTGTGAAATTATTATGACACGACTCTTGGTTTGAAATCAAAAATAACAATAATTGCGAGAGAAGATAATGTAATTTTAGTGAATTCATGAAAGTTTATCACCTGATCATTTGAAAAAATATGAACGCCATTAAAGATGAGCATTCGTTGATGAAAAAAGTTTGAACAACATTTAGCCAGTTTTATACTATCTGCACTTAGAAAAAAATATAAAGAGAGTTCCCAGCGAATTCAACGCATAGTCGGAGTTTATAACAACTATAACATAAAGGTTTTTTTTAGAGAAATGTTCCTAACCGAGGTTTCTAATACTTTAAATCAGTGCGTTAAATAAACATCAATAATTTTTTTTTTACAATGTATAATCTACACTGAGTTTCTTTATATTTTTAATATTATCTTGTGCCTATATATCAAATAAACAGTTATTCTGTTCTTTGCCAATAAGAAAGTTCTTTAAATTTCTCTAATAACATTCATAGTAGTCAAATATAAAAAGAAGAAAGAAACTAAACACGATTTTTGCAAAAACAAGACTACAAATACACATCTTCTTATATAAAATAAAACTTTACTTTTTTGTAAAAAAAATTCGCATTGGAATAATAAACAACACAAAAAGAAACATATTGATATTAAAATAGAGATTTTTTTCTTATTATTACAACACTTGACTGCTGCAAAACATTATTTACATAAACCAAAGCATAAATATTCGTATAAAGCCTCATAAAAGCGAGAATGTGACACTAAACTTTTTAGGTTTACAATATAGAAGTGCTATTGAAGCAACTGCGATTTAATAAAAATCTCATAAATCTTGCCCATTGCTTATCGATATGTGTTTTAGAGAACGAAAAATTTTTCTTTTTACTTATTTCCACTATGTCTTTTTTTGCTACACAAAAAAAACTTTGTTAAATAAATATTTCGTTTTAAATTTTTTCTATTTTTTAGATAATCAGATTTTTAACAAATTATTGCTTTTTTTTATAAAATATTTTAATTAAATAAATAAACATCGCTTAACAAAGACCAATCAGCTATAATATAATAAACAATATCACACTTAAAAACAAACTTAAATAACAAAATAACTTCTAATTAAAAAACGCTTTTTTTTTCACAGTTTTCTTTTTATATTTTTTACAATTTTTTTTCATTCAAAAATCTGCATAAAACGTAGCTGCGATAAAACGGCTCGCGATGAAACAGTGCCCGCGATGCAACAGTGTTCGTGATAAAACAGTCCCTGCGATGAAATGCTAAGTCAACTAAAAAACATTCTGCTTTGTACATTAAAACCCCGTTCTAACTTGAAAAATTAAATAATGAAAAAATAATGCTAAAAAATAAACATGAGAAATGAACTAATTAGAAACATATCAAAAAACAATGAAAATTTAAATATAAAACCGCCGCTTTTTATGAATTCATATTTAGGAACATTTACATTTAAAACGCCATTTTTTCCAAGAGACTTGATAAAATTTGAGGGTTCGAGAAATTTAGACACACAAAAACGGTGGTTAATTAAGAAAGCAAAAACAATGAAAGAATTTTCATTTTTATTCCCAATTTACGATAACATAATTTCCCCGGATTCCTTTCAGTTCTTTAATTTAAGAAGTTTCGAACAAATAGACATAAAACTACCGAAAATGGAAAACATTAAATTAAAAAAACAAACTGGAAATATTTCCGAATTTAAAGAAATTAAAAAAACAGAAAACTCAATGCGGTTTAATAACAAAAAGCTATACGATGAAAGTACCCTACTAGATTCTATAAATATAAACGAAGGAAGAAATCTTTATTTTTTAACTGATCATATTTTTGAAGAGTTTGAAAATCCAAATTGTTTTATTAAATTTTGTGTTGAACCGTTCGATAATTTAAAAATCATTCAATTTCTCGATTTATTTTTTTTAAATATGAAGTTTGAGAACTTAATTAAGGAATATTCTCGTTATGTTTTCAGAGATTTTTGTAAGGAAAGTTTGGAAATTTCGGAAAATAATGAAAACTTAATTTGTTGTTTTTCTCATTCAACTCATTTTCAAAGAAAATATTTAAATAGAGATTTTATTAAATGTAATATTTTTAATTCTATTAATGAGAATAAAACTACAAATGTGTTTCTGGGTGACGATGGAATTGAAGTTGTAAAAAATAATCATTGCATAAATTTAGATATGTTTGATTTTTCCAAATTGCCGGCCGGCATTTATGCGTGGAATAATAAGAAAATATACAAAATTGGGGACACAGGAGAGACTTTTACATTTAAAGGGCTTCATTTTGAATAAAGACAAAGTTTAAAGATTGAGATTTTTTATTTAAAGGACTTCAATTTGAATAATTCAAATTAAAAACTGAAGGTTTTTACATTTAAAGGACTTCACTTTGAATAATCAAAGCCAAAAGCCTCTGTTTTTTTACATTTAAAAGACTTCACATTGAACAATTCAAGTTAAAAGCTTATGCTTTTACATTTAAAGGGCTTCTCTTTGATTTAATATTAGTTTGAAAATACACCGGATTTTTACATTTAAAGTCTTGTCTGACTTATATAAATAAAAGTGTAAGTAAAAAAAAATTAAATAGTAGACATGATTAGATACAAACAAGTGAAAATCAAAACCAGAATTTCAATAGAACCAGAAGACATTAAAAATATAGAAAATTCCGTAAATAAGCATTTCAATAAACAACTTTTTAAATATTCGGAGCCCCTAGGTGGTTTTCTTCTAAGTTTTAAACTCATTGAAAGATCAAATTATGCGCATTTAGAAGCTGATGGAGTAATCTCGGCGGAGTGTTTGATTAAATCTATTTATTTGTATATTGAAGAAAATAGTGTAATAACAATTAAAGAGGGTATGTTTCTAAATACTTTTTTGACGAATTTAAAAGGAGACTGTAAAATGTTATTTAAACGGGTTACTATTAATGACAAGGGAAAAACTGTTTTATATGGGGATCAAATATAAATTTAAAAATCTGTTATTCAATAAAGTGTTTTTTTAGTTAAGCTATTTTCGATTTATGTATTTTACCAAATGGGAAAGTTTTTCTTCATTTTTGTATTTTTTTAATAAAAACCAATTACTTTTATTCACACATAAGAGTACATTTTAATCCTTCTTAAATTGAGTCAAGACGGGATAAATATTTTCAAATGCTTCATAGATTTCATCTCTCATTTTGGCACCAGTTAATACAATTTTTCCAGAAACGAAAATTAATAAAACAACTTTCGGTTTCACCATCGTATAAATTAAACCCGGGAATAACTCTGGTTCATATGAACAATAATTAGCATGCGCGGCCATTAATCCTTCTAATCTAATGCTAAATTTTATATCACAGCTGCTTACTATATTTTGAACCTTGAAGTCTTCAAACTGGGTCGGAAAACCAAGTTTAGAAACAATTCTGCCAAACTTTAAACCAGCTAACTTAACTTCTTGTTCAGATTTGGCGCCTGTCATTACCATTTTTCCACTCGCAAATATCAATGCTGTTGTTCTTGGCGACTTTATGCGCATAATCACAGCCGCAAATCTCTTTGGGTTGTACTCTGAGTTTCTTGCTCTTAATGCTATGCTTTTTAAGTCGAGTTTGCTTTTGAAGTTAACTGTTGCAACTACATTTTGTATTATGGGAACTATTCCATCAGGAATGTCTCCCGTGTATGTTTTATCAGCGAAATTAGTTAAATCCCGATCTGCCATGAAGGACTGTTTTTATATTAACTTTTTCACTAAAAATTAGTTTCTGTTTTATTATTTGGTTTTATATTTCTATATTTTTAAATGAACTTTTTCACTAAAAATTAGTTTCTGTTTTATTATATGGTTTTTATATTTTTCAAAGCTTTTAGATCTTGTGGGGTTTAATAGTCAATCCGAATCACATAAACAAACAGTTTGGTGTCATAAAACTAAAGCTTGGGATCTTCAAGATGTCCGTATTTTTTAAGAAACAACATTGATTTTGTTTCAGTAACAATTTCTTTTTCCTCGTCTCCTTTAGACCCTTTTGCTGCTCTAATGAATTCTCGCATCTTTTCTATAATTTGTTGCCTTTGGATGTTTTTTTGATCCATATTTGATTTTTAATCTGTTGTTACTTATTTTAACAGAAAAAGATATTTAAAATCAATAGTGTTTTTTTATGGACGATTTTTTCTTTTTAATTTGTTTAGTCTCTTTCTTCATTTTAATATTCGGTTTATTTTCAAATTTCTTAAAAGAAAAACTATTTCTCTCTGAATCCACAGTTTCTATGATCTTCGGTATTTTAATTGGTCCGTATTGTTTAAATATTGTAAACACGAGTTATATTGAATCAAAAATTTTATTATATCAATTCTCTAGAGTTGTCTTATGTATTCAGATTATGACAGTCGCAATGTCACTCCCTCACAGATATCTGTTTGAACAAAAAAAATCTTTGTTTTTTTTAATATTCGTAATTTCTTGGTTTAAATATTTAATTTCATTCAGCATAATTTATTATTTTACGAATTATAATATCACTATTTGTTTTGCTATTGCAGCTTCTTTAACCCCAACAGACCCCGTTCTTTCAAGTTCAATTGTAAAAAGTAAATTTGCTGATGAAAACGTACCTGAAAGATTAAGATATTTAGTTTCAGCTGAAAGTGGGATCAACGACGGAATAGGCTTGCCTTTTCTGTATCTTCCAATACACTTGTCTTTTTCCAATTCTTTACAGGAAGGTTTGTTGAACTTTTTTATAAAAACTATATTTTATGAATGTATACTTTCAGTTTTAATTGGTATTTGTATTGGTTTTGTAGCGCGAAAAACGTTGAAATTTTGTTATTCAAATAACTTGGTCGGTACTGAGTCATTTCTTGTTTATGGTTTGGCTTTAACATTTTTTTGTTTAGGGTTAATGGAATTAATCAAGTCTTCGGAACTTATTTGTATATTTTTTGCGGGTACTGCATTTTCATATGATGATTGGTTTGCTCATGAAACTCGTGAATCGAAGTTACAAGAAGTTACTGATGAAATTTTTAGTACTTCATTTTTTATATTTTTTGGGTCGCGAATTAATTTTTCGAAACTTAATTATCAAAATGTTTTGGCTTCACTTTTGATTGTGTTTTTTAGAAGATTACCTGGGGTTTTACTTTTTTGGAGAAACATCGGTGCTATTAAATCGATAAAAGAGGCTGTGTTCGTGGGTTGGTTTGGGCCGATTGGCGTGGGTGCGCTGTTTTATGCGCTTAAAGTTGACGATTTAGCATTTACATTAACGATAGATTTTATAAGTGTAGTGGTTATGTTCAGTACCGTAATACACGGCTTTACAATTCCTGTTTTTAAACTATGGTGTGGGAATAGAGATACCAAACTCTTAAAAGAAGATAATAGACTTGTTGTTTATCGTTCTAGATTAACAAACCGAAGTACAGATCTTTTTCAAGTAGTTAATATATAAAAAGGCTATTCTTTTATATTATTTTTCTCTTTATATTAATTTCTATTTGTGTAATTTGTTTGTAGAATTTTTTATTTTTGTAAAATTGGCTCTTTGATATGAAAATGTTTATTTAAAGAAGACGTGATTGACGAACATCTATTTTTAACAGACAGGCAAATGGTTGTATTTCAATGTTTACTAAGTAGAAAAGTTTTTTTTGTTGACTGTTTAAAATATAAACAATATACTGTGTTGAATTTCAAGAAACAACTGGCGGGTGACTTCTAACTAAGTTATTTCTTGAATATATTAAAAAAATTTTGAGTCTCATGCGTTTTCGTGTAATATTGTTTGTTTAATTAAGCGATTCTAATAGAATAAAAGTTAACACAGCGCTTTTTTTTTACCGATAAACTAATAAAGATCTTATGAGAAAACACCTTTTTATATTTTGTGTCTCTAGTTTATAATATCGTTCTTTTACATCGAATATATCTAATCGCTTAGTCAAAACTGAGTCAAAAAAATCGTATGAAAATTGTTCAAATATAAAGGTTTAACTAAAAAAAAACCTGTAGCTTTTTTAATTGTTTTCATAAAGAATCTCAATATTGTTTTCTGTATTGTGAATATTATGAATATATTATTAAAATCGCGTTATTTTTCTTCAAAAGCCAACGTCGTTATTATATAAGCTTATCTTTCATGAAACCGCTTACTTCATGTGCTTGGTTGAAATTAAGTACAATTCTGCGCATAAATATCGGAAATAATGAAAAGTTTATCAAATACAATCCAGCCTGTGAGCAAATAACTTAATAAATTACACTTTTACTAACCAAATTTGATGCTATAATTACTCAAAATAAAACAAACCGACTAATAACTAATCAAATTTAAGATACCACTTCAATATTATTTAACAGAGTAAATCGCTACGATGTAAAAGAGCCCTACATTCCAAAGTGTTGAACTTTAAAAATAAGTTTATATTGACCACATGATTTTACTTAAATGTTGATAAAAATTAAAATTCTATCTGCGCGATAAACTAAGTAATTGTATGAAATAGACAATAAAAACACAGGAGGGTCTTTTAATTATCATATTTTAATAAGAAAAAATTAAACTATTTTTTTTAACTGTTTTTTTCGTACTTAAGTAAAAGTAAGTGTTTTTTCAAAAAACGAATAGAAAAATACTCTTATTATCTATAAGAATATTGATATAATAATCTTATAAAAACAGTATAAAATAGACAAAAAACCAAACAAAATTTCTTAAACATTAGTAACAAACTTTTTTATCGAAAACCTTATTATGTTATCATAGATAAATGTGGGGAGTTTATTCGAATTATATAATAACATATCTTCTGACAAGCAGTTGTGTTTTATTTACAACTTGTTGCTTTTTTTAAATCCGCTTATTATGTTAAAATTTTAACACAAACCATTAATCTCGAACGAATCTAAAATAGATTTATTTTTTTAATAGCCAAGATTTCAAATTAATAATTATCTTCATAGAATAAATTATAGAGAGTTTTGATATATTCTTCACATAATAGAACCTTTATTGTAAATCAGGTTTATCGTATTTGACGAATAAAAATTAGTAGCTTTTTATTTCTATTTATCAAAAAATAAGCTTTAAATTATAACATAAATGATATATGGGCTCTAATATTAGATATCATGTATTCACCCTTTTTAAACTCCGTGTGTCAAAAATAAGTATTTATAAGGCGCAGTAATCAAAAAGGGGTTCTCCTTTTTATTATCAGAACACACATTTTAAAAACAATGAATAAATATTTATTAGCCATGTCAGCAAGAAAGATATTTGTACATTATCGATTGCCAGTAACCATTACTAAAGAAACTGAACAACATACCTCTGGAATTGAAAAATACACGAAACAAATATTAAACTCCGGCCCAGAATTCACGACAAACGAACTATCTAAATTAACCTTGAATGTCGAAGACAAAATAATCGATGTATCAGTTTTTAGCATTCCTGCAAGTAACGAGATCGGTTCTATGGACTGTTTACATATGGGTTTATTGTCAGATTATACGCCTGAAAATCATAAAAAAATTCAAAAAGATATGAAAAGAGACATTTCTATAAATTTAATTGAAAAGAAGAATATGATACCAATATATCCACCAAGTTTTACTAAGAAAGATGAGGCTTTTGGAACCAGATTAGCGATGTTATCTCGATATAAGATGTATAATCGGGTGTATGATATCTTCGATGAAGAGGAGGCTTTTTATAATAATGTGAAACTCTGTACAATCTTCGCTTTAGAAATACAAAAAGAGATGAGAGAAGAAGATAAAATATTTATTACTTCACCAGAACTCTGGATGTTGCCTTATATCTTGGCTGCCCCAAAAGTAACTATGTGTTTCTACAGCCCATTAATCCAACCAGATATGTTCCTAACTCTCTCTAAGTCTTCAGAAATTATAAAATCTTGGCTTTCTTGTTGTTCCTTTGAATTTCAATCTTTTAAAGATCAACAATATTTCGAACAAATTATTTCGAGACAAGTTGGTTTGGAAATTAAAAAAGATCTTATTCGTAAACAAATGTTTATAAACCCAATCGGCATAAATTTCGCTTATATGAAAAAAGTTATTGAGACGAACCCTACATCAGAAATACATAAACTTTTATCTATTCCAGATAAAGAAACACGACTTATTTTGAATATTGTAACACTAAGCAACCTGGATTCTGCACAAGATATTATGTTTGCTTTTAGTAAAATACAAACAGCAAATTATATTTTAGTAAATTGTTTATTGCCTATTGGCGAAACATTTGATCAATTAGAAAGTGATAACCTAGTTCGGTCCCTTGAATATTTTTCTTTAACAAACCCATACATAAGAACTGTTGCTACAACAACAAACATTTTATTATACGAATTATTTAAATCCGCAAGTGCACTAATATCTCTTTATCATGAAAAGTCAATATTGGAGTTTAAACGATTAACAGGAAAGCCCGTAATTTCAAATGTTTTATCAAGAATTTCTTCAATTCCAATACCGTTTACAAACATGTTTTTCGTCAATCCAAAACATCCAAAACATACAAGTGGTGTTATAGGACACGTAATGGAGTTAGAAGATAATTATGTGCCGTTCGAACACATACCAGAGTCAAGTATGTATTTTAAAAAAGCAGGATTTTTTTGTGATAAAGGCTATGAAGAAATGACAATAAAAAAAAAACAAGGCGATCCAATAAAATTAAATATTGATATGTTTATAGATATGATAATAGAAAAAAACGAGAGTGTAAACATATACTGTGATTACGATGGAACAATATCCGAAATAGTGGCCACTCCCGGGGCCGCTATCCCCCAGCCACCATTGTTGGAATTACTCGATTCAATATCGTTAATCGCGAATTTGAAAATTATAAGCGGTAGAGATAGCTCTTTCCTTAAAAAGTATTTTACAAATGTTAAATACACTATTTACGCTGAACATGGCGCCGAAGTCTATGAAAAAGGTGTATTAAGATTATTAGTTGACAACTCTGCTTGGATAGAAGAAGCATTAGCACTTGCTAATTTTTTTGTAAAGAGAACACCAGGGCTTGAAATAGAAATTAAAAAATCGTCTATAGCATTTCATTACAGAAAATGTAGAGAAATAATGTCCCATCAAATTTTTTTATTAGAAAAAACGTTAAAGAAGTTTTTATTACATCGCCCGGTTGAAATAAGAAAAGGTAAGAAAATAATTGAAGTAGTTCCTAAAGCGGTAAACAAAGGCTCTGTCGTTCAAAACCATCCAGGTATTACTATTTGCATTGGTGATGATACTACAGATGAGGATATGTTTGATAAATGTGTGAACCAAACAAATATGCACGGTATTGTAGTTGGAGAACATTTTTCTTCGGCTCGGTGGAAAGTCAGCAATGTAAAAGATGTAATTTTTCTTTTAACGAAACTTGAAAAAGCTTTGCGTGAGAAGCAAGTAAAATAAAATAAAAGCCGGAAGATGAGGTCACAAGATAAAGAAAACTTGTAACAAAAAAAGAATACAAAAAAAACAACTTTACAAATAAACTTTTTTTTCGAACATGTTTTTATGACATTTATGTGCGCGTTTATTCTCCTTAGCCTTTTTATTTTGATAATACAAAACGCCACACAGTTTGAGATTGACCTTAAATATCAATCTTTTTTTGCTCTCATTAAGTATATTGGTGTTTAATTTTCACCCAGTTAAAGTACCATCAGAGTTATCCTCGTTTTCATTAATTAAAAATTCCAAAATATTTTCCAAATTGGCTATTTCGTCGGGCGTTGAATATTCGGCGTATATAATTTTTGTATCTAAAAAATCTACAACTTCTCGATTATATGAAAGATCAGAAACACATTGTTTTTCTAATTCCAAAAAATCAGAATCTGTTAGTTTGATTTTATTAAAACTACTAAATTCCCGCTCCTTCGTTTTAAGATCTTGATACCTTTCATTAATTTGTTCAAAGTCATTAAATTTTTGAATATTCTCATATTCTTCAATAAATTCTTTGTAATTTTGAACAGAACTGGATAATTCGTTGTAATTGCGTTCATTTTCAATGCATTCGTTTACGAAAGTAGATAGTCTATTGCACAAATCATCTATAAAAAACTGACATTTTTTTATATGTTCATTATTTGTCTGACAAAAATCCGACGATAACTTGTATGTATCACAGCTGGGAAGGGGTGTTGTTTTTGGAAGTTCATTTAATTTATCACGTATTCTCTTAATGTTATTAACTGAGTCGCCCAGCATGACTATTTATTTATTGTTATTTGTCATTTATATTTGTCTTAAAAGAAAAATTGTTGTTTAAAAAAAAGAACGAGCGTTTTGTCGCGCATTATTTTATTATCTGTGTTGGTTATAATATAATAAGTAGAGCAACCAAAAAAAGGCATTTATTTTTTATTTGTATGGCATTTAAAAATTTCTAAAAGGCATTTAAAAACTTTGAAAAGGCATTTAAAAGTTTCTAAAACGGCCGTTTCATATTATTCAATAATAAGGCTTTGTTATTTTAACGATAGTTTAATATAGTAACGATATTATTTATATCATTCGAAAACGCCAAATAAGCTAAATTATAGAATAATATGCCCTTTATTATAATTTTTTTTGTGTTTATTGGTAGAACAATTTGTTTTTTTTGTTTTTTTTTGCACAACTCTGTATTATTAAAATTTAAAGAGCAATAATAACTCGCATTTTTTAAATCAGAAAAACAACCAAATTCGTTTCTACACACTTATATATAAAGGATCAGTTATTGGTTTGAAACTTCGTTCGTAAAAAAACATTAAAAAAACACAGTTTTTATAACAATTTTTCATTATTTATGGATACTTACACAAAACCCACTTTGAAAACAAAACCATCTGTATGTTTTTATGCTACTATAATTAAAAGTTCGAAAACATACTATTTTAATTAAAAGTGTTTTTATTTTATTGGAGAAAAAAGGGTTTTATGTTATTTTATTGAAAAAAAAAGCATTTATGGCATTTAAACTGAAAAAAGGCATTTATGGCACTTAAATTAGAAAAAAAGGCATTTATGGCACTTAAATTAGAAAAAAAGGCGTTTATGGCACTTAAATTAGAAAAAAAGGCATTTATGGCACTTAAATTAGAAAAAAAGGCATTTATGACACTTAAATTAGAAAAAAAGGCATTTATGGCACTTAAATTAGAAAAAAAGGCATTTATGGCACTTAAATTAGAAAAAAAGACATTTATGGCATCTATGGCATTTAAAAGCATTTTGGTTGCCCTAATAAAAGTATTTTTTATATTAAAATATTTATAAGCCAAGGTCTTTCCAATAGATCTGATAAAAAAAACAATAGTAGTTATAACCCCCACCCCCCCCCCCC
>SBJP01000052.1:5413-28799 GCA_014805705.1 Cucumispora dikerogammari | reverse complement strand
GGCCGCGCGGACTGGGCCGGCGGGCGGCGGGCCGGGGGGGGGGGGGGGGCGGCGGGGGGGGGGGGGGGGGGGGGTTAAAGTATGATTAAAAAATAAAAAAAGCCCATGGAAACTAGCAAATCATTTTATGAAAAGTCGAATTTTTCTTGACGCCGATGTTTAATTCTTCATGAATAAGGGTCTGATTAAAAATTTTCAAAAATATAATATTTGTGTAAAAAAGTGTTTTTGTTTGCTTCAGAAAGAGTCTTTATTTGAGTTTCTTGGGTTTATATATGCAAAAAGTTTTAAAAATCGAACAGTTTTTGTTTGTTTTTTGGAGGTATTAAATTGCCTTTAAAACATATTTGATTGTTTTTACGAGAATGAGTGTTCAGAGACGGCCATCAAACGTATATATTATGAATTTAACATCGAATATCGATCAAAAAATTGAGTTTTAGATGCTATTCGTAAAATTATTTCAGGTAAAAGACAATAATTAAATTAAACATATTGATGGGTTTATTGAGATTGACGATACTCATCTGAGTTTAAAAAAAACACAAAAACCGAGCTTAAAAAATATCTTGTGCGTTAGTGTGTACGAGGTCTTTTGAGAAAAATAAAAAAGTTTTTTTAAAGCTAAAATAAAGACCCAGATATTATCAATTTTGAAACGGTATATACCTGCATCGCTGAATTCGTCACATTATCCGTGACAAATGTTTAAAGTCGCATTTAATTGTGAAAAATATTAGGTATTTTTCTAAAAAATAAATTATATAAAAAAACTTGTTGATTGATTTAAACCATAATCATAACAAAACATAGTGTGTTTGTAGTCAAATTTGAAGAAATATGTCAAAAAAAGAAGGAAAAACACGGCTAAATGCGATTATAGCCCTCTTTTATTTGCTCTAAAACATAAAATATATAATAAAAGATGTTTAATAAATAACAATAATTATAAAAAAGTGATCGAAAGTTTGTGAAAAACATCTTTTGTTTAACGTTTAATTTTAAACTCGTTTACCGGGTTTTTTAATGTACCTTTTTGAATAGTGGAGTGTTTTTTATGTATCTTTTAAGTCTTCTCTACAACGATTCGATAGTTTGAGTGTGGATTTCGGGGTTATTCGGGTCCACGAAATGCTTACTATGGTTTATTTTCAGATGTTTGAAAAAAACCGCGCCACAGCCATTATAACCCCTTCATTCATCTGTGACTATAGTTGTTTCGAGACAGCCGTTTCATAAAAGAATATCATGAAGTATTTTAAAGTTGAGTTCGCTCACTAACTCGTAAAAAATATGTTCATGGGTCCGCGAAAAAACCACCGACACACCAACTGTTTCAGGTATTCTCCGTTTTATCCCCTTTCGTTTTGTTAATTTCGTTTCGTCAACTTCAACCAAACAACTCGTCCCCCAATTTTAGTCTTTTTTTTTACACAAATTCAAACGTAAAATCTTTAAAACAGTATTAATATCATCTTTTTCGACCTCTAATTCGTGTTTTATTTCTTTTATTGGGGTATCTCTTGACTACATGTAAAGTATCAAAATTATTTTATTTAAAGGCAATTGACAACTTCAAAAATAGACATTTGTCTAACACAAAATTCCTTTTTAACACATTTTTTGGCTAAACAACGCCACCGTAAACCATCCTTAGTTTTCAACTACCCAAAACCATCATCTTCTACAAATCTTACAAAACCTTTTTCCTCCGATAAGACCCAATTTAACGCAGAGAACGAAACATCTGATCACTGAAAAGCATTCATCTTCAACTTTCTTTCTCGTCCACATGAGAGGTTGTTTTTTTTAGAGCAAAAAAAAAGGGGGGGGGGCTATAAGCGCATTTAGCCAAAAACACAAAAAGAAAACGAAAAATGTTCCAGTAGAGAATAAATTTTTTAAGTTTTTAAAAAATTTTTGTGAGAAACTCTTGTCAGAAAGTCGTTTTTTTTTGTCCAAAAACAACTCGTTTTACTATAATTTTATTGAAAAATCATTATACTTTAAGCCACCCCCCCCCCCCCTCAAGTAAACTTTTGCCTAAATGTAGATATAAAAGTCGTAATAAGAAATGATCAAAACCCGCTCTTATTTAGAATATGTTTCTATTCTAATTAGACGAAATCTATCCAATAATCATGTGTCTAATCAAAAAGAGATAGATAACATAAATAGCTTCAAATTCTATGTATACCATGGTGTTTTCGACCAAACCCTCAAAAGACAGATCATCCAGAGATCGAAAATATCCGTGATTGATTTAGATATTAAAACTTCTGAAGTATATATTTGTATAGAATAGAAACACAAGTCGTTGTCCCTGATATAAGAACCGACACAGAAGCAATATCAACAAGTGATAAATAATAGTTTGATAAAATACGGATTTTAAAAAAATAAAATTTAAGCACCATCAACTATTATTAGCAAATTACTAGTCTTTTTGGGCAATTAAAAGAGTTTATGCGTAAAATATTTTTAATTTTATTGTGTAACAAAGAACAAAAACAATAATTTAAAAGTTGAAAAGAAACCGTTAGGTTGGTTTCAAACAAAGATGTTTGTGAACACATTGGGCTTTTAATTTTCATAGAACAAAAACCACTGCCTATTTATAAAGGATGCTAGAACAAAAAGTGTTCGCTTAAATATTCTGTGGTTTTTGCTAATGCAATGAATATTATATAATTTACATTCATAGACAAGCATATAATATGTGTTTCTAAAAAAGTTTACTCTGATAATCAAAGAATTAATTATATTTTAAATATTGTCAATTTGCTTAAGGTGATTTTTAAAACTATGTTCTCGCCGGTAAAAGTTTGGCGATTAATGTAAGTTTTATGCTTTTTCAGATAAATTTTGGGTAGAAAGTCTTTAATCCCATAAACCCCTAAAAATGAGAACTAAAAATCTACATGCTGTCAGAGTCAAAGCCGGATTATATATTCCGCTTTAAACATGCTCAGAGTATTCAGAAACTAGAAAAGAAAGTTAATTTTCTTTATAATAATTACACAGACACGGGACATAAGCTGTATTTAGACAATTTTATACTAACTTTGAAAAGAGAAAAAGCTTGTATAAAAAGAAAAAACAGAAATCTGGAACATTGCGTGTTTTAGAGGGGCCCTAAAAAACATAAACGAATTTTTAAAAGAAACTACACCAGACAGTTTAAAAATTTTGCAAAAAGAGTCGATCTAACTTTTTATTTGTAAAAAAGAATAAATTAAAAAAAAAGTGTGGCAAATTTATCGAATTTTCACAAACAAAACCAAGTAAAACATAAAAAAATTAAAATATAAATAGAACCGCATATAGTGATAGATAATTCATCTATTAAAATGTCAGCAAAAGAGAATATAGAGTTTTTACTCTTTGTTGTAAGTTATTACAATGTTTTTATGGAAAGTGTTGACAACAGGCCAATTGATAAAATAAAATTTTGTATTGCAAAAAAACGATAGATGTAAAAAATTTAAGGTTATGTTTTGCAGATGTGTTTAAATAATGCTTATTTATGTTACAAGAAAATCAGTGAAAAACACTTAGAGTAGTCGGCTTTTCAAGATTCTATTGGTTTGGATTTGATAGACTACAACGAATGTCGAACATCTAGTCTTAAAACACACTTTCCAAAAAGTTTTGATAATAAAAAAGATTGAAAGTTAACTTCTAACGGCATATATAGGGTTTCCCTATCGTTAGCGACAATTTCCCCATCGTTAGCGACAAATTGTATTTTTTTTAATTAAAAATATTTTTTTCCCTATCGTTAGCGAAAAATTAAAAAAGATATTGTTTTCGTTTCGTTAGCGACAATTTCTCTATCGTTAGCGACAAATTAAAATTTGAATAAAAAACATACATGTTTTATTTATTTAATAAAAAAAGTTAACACCAAAAATTATATTTACTAAAACACATAAAGTAAATCTTCTATAATTTAACAGAGAAAATTATGACAAACGAATAACACACAAAGATAGAACCATGAACACAACACCAGCTCAACAACGACGATATCGGAGACCAAAAACACAACCTGAAATGACACAAACCGTAGTTTTTAAATACAATCAAGATTTGTCTACATCTCAGATATCAAGAGAAGTAAACATCCCGCGGACGACGGTAAATGGAATAATAAAACTTTTTATTGATAAATGTAGAATCTTACCAAAAAACAGAGGAGGTAATAGAAGACCTAAACTTTCTGAAGAAAATAAGTTTTATTTAAAAAACCAGGTTGACGTAAATCCAGTGCTTACTTTAAAGTCTGTTGTAGAAAAACTTTCCTATTATATACAGGTGTCTGTAGATGACAATACAGTTGATCGTTGTTTAAAAGACTTTCATTTTACCGTAAAACAAATTGTTACAGTGCCACTAAGACGAAACACTGCGGAAATCATAGAAAAGCTTTTCTATACGCTGAAAAGTTTTCGCAGCCCTTGTTTGAGATGGAAGATAAAAACTTTTTTTTTTTGATGAAGTTGGTTTAGTGTTGTATCTAGAGCAAAAGATGTAGATCATTGTTGGGGACGGCCCCTATATTGTCCACAACGGCAACAAGATCAAGAAATATTTCTGTGCTAGCAGCAGCTCATAAATATGGAATGATAAATTGTCATATAAATGACACGCCCGAACAGACGAGAATCTTAAGAGTTATATTTTAAACCTTAAAGTTCAAGCCGCTGATCTAGCTCTTAACAATTTCGTTTTTTTTAGGTAATGCTCGTATACATCATTATTCTGGTCTTCGGGATGTTTTGGTAAGTGAGGATATTGTTTTGAAGTATTTGCCACCTTACTCTCCGATGGTAAATATTATAGAAAATTGCTTCAGTAAATGGAAAAATTATGTTTTGTGATCAAATGCGACATCATAAGCGATGTTAAGAGAGTTAATAACAGCTATATGAATATTATTACTGCAGATGATTTCGACGGCTTTTTAGAAAAATGCTAAGAGCCATTGAAAGTAGTAGACGAAGAGAATCTTTTAATGAGTAAAAATTTATATTGAATGTTTTTAATTTTTGTTTTTTTGTTTTTTATTATATATTTGTAAAAAGTAAGTACGTTTCTGTTTCAACTTTTTTTATAAAATAAATAAAACAATTGTGTTTTTTATTCAAATTTTAATTTGTCGCTAACGATAGGGAAATTGTCGCTAACGATAGTGGAACAATTTCTTTTTTAATTTGTCGCTAAGACCTTAAATCGTCGCTATCGATAGGCAAAAAATACTTTTTTTTAATCAATTTTTATAATTTGTCGCTAACGAGCGGGAAAAAAAAAGTCAATTTACTCTAACGATAGGATATTGTTGCTAACGATAGGGAAACCCTATAATACAGAACAAATTATTATTGTTTTTGTTGTTGTTTTATCGTGTTTAAAAAAAAGCTTTGAAAAATATCATATAAATATGAAAAGTTCGAAGAAACAACATCACTTTCACAAAAAGATGTTACATCCTATGAAGAATAAACCAAATGAAAAAGTTTACAAAACATATTTTTAATCTACTTCAAATTATTTACATCAGATTCAATCGAAACATCCACAATGATCACAAAAATAAAATAATGTTTTTATAATGTACTTTTTAAATATTTTTAACTCTTAAGAAAAACAAATTTTGTAAGAAAGAAAGTATAAAAATAAAACAGCCTTTATTAAAATTTCAAAAAAAAACAGTTAAATAAAAAAAACGACAAATCTATATAAGAGCTAGAAAATACCGCGATGCTTTTTAAAGCTAAATATATTTTTTTTAAATTAAAGGTTTTTTGCAGAAAATAAAAAAACGTTGCTTTTTTAATTAACATTTAATCGAAATTAACATTCGACCAGAGAAGAAACAGAAGTTTTATCTTAACTCATTTATTAAATTCTATATCTGCTAAGTTTTAAAACAGATAGAAAACCCGATATATTTTAAGAAAATTGGTTCCGGGCTTAAACTTTTGGGTTTTGTTTTTTGATAGATATTGAAAGTGTTTTTAGGATTTGATTTTTTAAAATTTAATGTTTGTTCTTAACGCCAACTATATTTTTCAAGCCTGGTCTTTGGGTTTGTTTTTTAAAGATAAGATTAAACTGTTCTGTCTAACTTCTAAAATCATCAAACAATTCCATTAAATTAAGCCGTTAAATCTTAAGGTTTTTTGGCTTTTTTTTGTGCATTATTGTTTTTTTACTACTGCAATTTTTTTTAGCAGGAATTTCTTTTCGTGAGTAAATTTAATTTTGTTTATCAATTTTTTTTGTTTAGGAACTTCTTTTTTTTGTAAAAATAATTTTTTGAGAAAATATATTTTTGTAAAAAAAAAAATTTGTCTCTATGTTTTTTTTTAAAGTTTTACTTTCTGTCAACAGACACGGACAAACGATAAAATAAATCAATTATCCGAAAATCGAACTTGAAAAACCGATTCTGAAAAATCGAACTTATAAAAACGAACCTGAAAATTCGAACCTGAAATATCGAATCTGAAAATACGATTCTGAAAAATCGAACCTAAAAGTCGAACTTTAAAAATCGAATTTGAAAAATTGAACTTAAAAAACTGAAATAAAAAAAACTCAACCCGAAAAAATGAACGTGATAAACCGAACCTGAAAAGGCGAACCTGCAATACAGAATCTAAAAAGCGAGCGTGAAAAAACGAACTTTAAAAAAACGAATCTAAAAAACCGAACTTAAAAAACCGAACTTAAAAAAAACGAATCTGAAAAAACGAATCTGAAAAACCGAATCTAAAAAACCAAACCTGAAAAACCAAACCTGAAAAATCTAATCTAAAAAACCTAATCTGAAAAACCTAATCTGAAAAACCTAACCTGAAAAACCTAACTTGAAAAATTGTACTTGAAAAAACGAACCCAAAACCGAATTAAAAAAATCATCCCGAAAAAACGAGCCTGTTTTATCGAATCTGAAAAACGAACATGAAAATACGACCTCAGTAATAGTACCTAAAAAATCGAATCTAAAAAGACCTAACTTAAAAACGAATTTAAAAATCAGAACATCAAAAACCAAATTAGAAAAATAAAACTAAAAAATAAGCCCGAAAAAAAACAGCATTTGAAAAACAACTTCTAAAAATTTTATAATCAACAATCTAATTTAAATTTAAATTCAAAAAACGACTTTATCTTTCATATTTGAAATTTTTTAGTTTGATTTTTTAGATTCGATTTTTTAGGCTTTGTTTTCCTGTTCGTTTTTCCAAGTTCGTTTTTTTCAGAATCGTTTTTTCAAGTTCGATTTTTCAGTTTCGGTTTTTCAGATTCGGTATTCAAATTTGACAACTTCAGCCAGGAATTTCAATTATCGATTTTTGTGTTTGGTTTTCAGTGTTCGTGTTTTCTGAGCTAAACGTTTAGTTGTATTCTAGAGGCAGTTGGCGTAAATGTTGATTTTACAAAATGTGCTGTTTAAGACCATTCGCGTTAACAAAAATGTGGTGTTGAGACCATTTGTGCTTACAAAATGTTTTGTTTGAGACCAATCGTGTTTACAAAAATGTAGTGTTAAAGAACATATGTTTACAAAATGTTCTGTTTGAGGCATTTTGTGTTTACAAAAATGTTCTGTTTAAGACTATTTGTGTTTACAGAAATGTGATGTTTAAAAACATCTGTGTTTACAAAATGTGCTGTTTATGACCATTTGTGTCTACAAAAATATGTTGTTTAAGACCATTTGTGTTTAAAAAAACAGTCTTAAACAGCACATTTTAAACTTTAAGAGTTAAGAAGAATTATTTTAAATGCAGGTTTTTGAAAGTTACCGATTGCCATGTTTCTATCTGCGCGTATTTTCTTGTTGTGAGACCGACTTCGAATTTTATAGTTCAAAATTTTAAATTGAGACTATCATATTCAGATTTCAAGTCGTTTAATAATTTTTAAGTTCGATTTTTGTGATTTGTTTTTAAAATTGTACTTATAGAAAGAAACAAGGCAATTTGTTATATTTGCTTCTCTCTTTTTTGATCAAAAAAGAGGTTTCTTATATCCCAACTGAGCCCAATTTTTATCTATCAACAAAAACTACTAACAATGACAACATATATTTTTAAAACCAATCTTAATTAATAGAATAACACTTATGGTTTTTAAAACTAACTTTAATTACACAAAAAAACAGACATCTTTTTTGAAAACAATCATTAAAGAAAAAAACCGTTTTTATAGTACAATTACGATTATAACATGCTCCGATTATAATATAACCTTAAAACATTTTAAATAAATATTTATTAGATCAACATGTTTCTTCGATTTAAAAATAAAATTTCGATTTTTTGAATATTTACGATTATAACATACATTTTTTTCCCATTATGTTATAATAGAAATTATTTTTTAAATACTCTAATAAGAAAACGAGCAAAGCGTACGTATTTAAGCATTGAGATAAAAATTATGATATCTGATGAACTCACAATTTCTCTTAATCATACAATCTTGACTAGTAAATTCTTTAATATGAATTAAAGTGTTATTTCAAGAATTAAAAAAAAAGAAAAAGATTAAACTAGCGTCGATAAAAAATAAAGATATTAAAAAGAGAAACAGAACATTAGGACAATTTTATGATATAGCGAGTACACTGTTAGATTTTATTAAATCCCGCAATGAATATTCTTTGCCCGCAATTTCTCCAATAATTAAAGTAGAAAATGCCTTTACAATATCAAAACATTTTAGTATCGCAAAGTACTTAATCGTTAAGAGTAGTTTAACTAACAAGTTTAAATCAAAATATAAATTATAATTCATGTCGACAAATGGGCATTGAATCTCTTGTAAATCAAAACACACGACATCATAAAGTCGTAAAAAAAAATTCAAAAAACATAAAAAATATCAACTTAAAAAAAATATATAACAGTAACAAAAAGGTTTCTATTTTAAATCTTATAAACAAGACTATTTGTTTAACAGGGGCTTCTGGGGATTTTACAAAAATAGTAACTTCGCGCCACGCTGCTTTAGTGTGTAAGCTACACTGGACAATCCAAACAATCATTGCTCATAGTTAGAGAATCAAAAAATTCACCGTGCTTAAAAAACGTTAAGAGTTTATCAACTACAGATCACTTGGGTTTATATTTTTGAGTGACTTACAATATATTTAATATTTGGTTAAGTTCACTGTACACTGATCAAGTAAAGAAGAAACAAAAAATTGCATTATAAATTGACATCGCTCTTTGCCATAATGTTTTTAATAAAACCTTATTGTTTCATACAGATATAATATGTCATACACCAAATACTATATCTGTTTTACAGACGCTCGATCAGAGAATAATTTATAGTTTTCAAGTGTTTTTATAGAAAAAAATCTAATTAAAATGATAAGCTCAAAATATGAAAGTGTTGAAAGACTTGACAAAATATATTAAAAGTGATTGAAAAAATAGTTGAAAGTTGGGACAAGCTTACAGAAAAAAACATACACAACTGTTTATCTAATATTTTTTGATATAAAAGAGATTTAACAAATGAAGTATCTGAAGTAGTTCTGGAATTAATACATTGCAATATATTACTTCGGGTAGAAAAAGGTAGAACTTTACTCGATATTGCAGCGTTATCATTATTCGAATAACCCAACATGGTCGCTATTGTGGATGATTTGATCGTTATAGGTAAAGTTTTTGATGTTTTTGACTAGGATAAACACGATGTTGTTGTAAAGCGAGCCCATAGAGAAGCTCTCAGCGCTATATAAACACTAAGGTTGATATTGCTTAGAACAGAAAAATCAGATCCAATAAATTTAAAGCTTTTAAGACCAGTAGTATTATAGAATAAAAATAATCTTCAAACTCGAAGAGTAAAAAAATAATATAGAATTTTAACTTTACAAAAAAAGAAATAAACAAATTTTAAATTTAAGTTTTTTTGATTTAACATTTCGATTTTAACATACATAATTTTAATAACATCAATATGTTATAATCAATCTTGCACTGTATATATTCTTAAAATCAGTCATTAACAGCCAAAAAAAGCTAACGGGCATATTCAAACACTCACGATTTAAAAAGAAGGTCATATTATTGTTTATTTTTACCTATACTTAAAAATCGGATACATGCATTCTTGCATCTGATTTCAGATACCCAGAATTGCGTTAAATATATAAACCGAATAAATATTTTCTTTTCGGTGTACATAAACCTGCAAATAAATCATTACACACTGCGGGGTCATATATTACTCAAAAACTATATTATTCAAAAGAAATATAATGTGTTTTATAATATCATTTTTATCTGCCGCCCCATTAGAAAAATTAATTAAGGCGTATTTTGTTTAGGAGCCTACGATTAAAAATCAAAGTGAAAAATCCGTCTTGAATATCTGAAAAACAAAAAACGAAGTTGAAAATTGTGTCCAAAAAACAATCTTGAAATACTGAAACTGAAAGAGCGTCTTTAAAAAAAACGATTTTAAAAAAAACTCCAGAATATATTCTTATTTCGGTTATATCTTTAAGTTTTTTGTTATGTTGTAACTGTAAATTTTTTTAGGGTTAGTTATAAGCTCGTTTATTCCCTCCATTTCATATGTTTAAAATTTAGTTTAGTTTTTCAGTTTGATTTTTTGAGTTCTAATTTTTAAATTCATATCACAAGTTAATATGTAATTCAATTGACCGTTTGTAAAAATTTGTTTTTAACAAATTTTGTTTACTTTGTTGTTCATTTTTTCAACTTTTTCACTTTGTTTTTTCTACTTTCGTTTTTTTAAAGAAAGACCAAATTGAGATATAAAACTTTTTTTTAAGATTCAATAAAAAACTTTTGTGAGGACGATAGAGTGCGTTGAAACTATTCCGGAGTCTACAAATGAGTGTTTCGAATTATGTGAAGTGTTTATTTTTTAAAACAAGAGCTGTTTCATGAACTTTCTGAGATGATCATTTGAAGTGAAAATAAAAATAAACGGGTTTGGTATCACGTTGTTTTACAAAGAACTGTTTAAACTAGAAATTGGTATATAAAAACTTCTTTTTACGATCGGCTTGTTCAATTGAAAATTGTTTTGTTTCTTTATATATGTCGAGCGAAGGCATAATATGGGCGATTATACATGAATAAAAAATTTTGATGTTGATAAATCATTTTAAGATAATAAGGTTAAAATTAAAATAGAAAAAAAAACTGCAAAAAAAGAGTTCTGACAACATTATCGCTGTGTGTGAAAAAAAGTTTCGAACTGAAAAAAAAACGTTAATAGTTTTCGAAACAATTTGTGTGTAAAAGGCTTTGAAGATAAATAAAAAATCTTTTCATAAACTCGTGAGAAAAAAAGACGCTTATTCAACACAAAAGCTTACAAAGCTCTCTCTAATGTAAAAAATACTAATAACTGAAAAGAAAAAAACTTTTTTAAGACCGTTCTGTCTTTTTTATGATCTTCTAAAAAATCATAGTAATCACTTTGTGAACCCAAATAACTCTGTCATTTATAATCAACTGATAGAATCTCTATGACATAGATTAAAGATATATGAAAAAGTATAAACAAAAAAACAACATTATGGAGTTCTAATGCGACGTTTGAGTAAAACGGCATGCAAAAAAAACATGCTTTAGAAAAATTTATTTTTTTCAGATAACTCTTTGTTTAGTGGATTTATTGGCAAAAATCGCTTATAGTCTCTCCCATTTTTTTATTAGAAAGTAAAAACTTTGTATGAATTAAGTTTATTTCATCATGATTAGATCGAAAACAATGACGCGAATTTCGAAAAAACATATTTTTCTATATGTTTGAATTTTTGCTCTAAAATAAGAACTTTAAGGTTCTTTTTTATATTACTTTCCCACTCTTTAACATATTTTTTCAGATGTTTTCACATGCATTCTATGTTTTGGGCATGGATAGAAAGGTCTTTTGGATTTACAAAATACTTTTTATGACATATAGTTTCGTGACTTTCAAAACCTTGATTTAACCCCCGGTACCCGCGCCATTCGTCAGTAATGATGTGGGATTGTGATTTCATATGTCCATCCAATATCATTCGTAGGGTTTTCTTAGCTCTTTACTGCGTATATTCAAAGAAAAAAAATGCGTACTCTACAAACACTCCCTACACACCACAGAGTAGAAACACGACGTTCTTGTTCAAATTTGCGTTTTGTAACTGCAGTTTCTTCTATTTCAAGTGTACATTTCTGCTCTCTGATTTTTTTAAATTTAAGCTTCATTATTTTTTTTCTTATTTCGATTAAAACTGTGTTAATGGTCTTATAACTAACACCCAATCTTGTTTTAATGTCTTTAATTCGCGAATTTAAAGACTATTCATAAATAATCAGAAGACCATTTTCAAAGGAATTTTAATATTAAAAAAACAGCACCTTTTCTTAAGAAACTTCTCTATTATTACATATGAGCGAATCACATCGCCAAATGACACCACCATCTTTTTTCACAAACTTCAAACGCTATCACTTTCACAAATACTACAACTCAAATTATTCTCAAATCACCTCAAGAAGCTTAATATGAGAACACCGGGCTAGCAGAACTCGGTTTTTCATATATTTGTATACCAGAATACAAGTTCTGTTTTTATTCATATTGAAAAAAAGGGGAGGGGGGCTATAAGCAATTTTTTCTGATTTATTTCAAGTGTTTTTTTTTCAATTTTTAGTTCAAAAGAACAAATGGGCTTGTATATCGATATAGTGGTATCTCGATTACGGGTACCTCTGTCTGGTTGAACATAAAAGACTACTTATTAAACACCATGTTTATTGATTTATTTCTAATGTTTATATATCCCACTGGTTGATCATCACTACTCATTAATCAATCTCCTGAATATTATAATCACAATCTCCAAAGCAAAACATCTGCGTTATCTATATAACGTTTAAGTAAATTTTTCGGGATACTTCATACATCATTTCATTGATTCGTACTTAACGACATTATGATATAATTAATCATCTGATCATTGCTTCATCAGTCATCTTTCTACAGATAATAGATTATCAGACAACTTACCCGTGATATCAGATCAGGATACTTGATATCCTACATGTTACAGTCATTTTTTTAAGTCACATGTTCGAATTGTGGTTTGATTTTTGCATTTGGATTTGTTTTTTAATTTGTATTTTTTTTGAATCGGTTTTTCTATGCTCATAATTTAAAGATCAATTGTTTAATACCAGGTTTCACTCATATATTTCGAATCAAAGTTTTTCACGAAAATTTTTATCGAAAAAACGTGTTAAAAACAATATTTTAATACAAAAAAATATATATTTACGAAAAAAAAAGGCCGTTTAAGATCATTTATATTTACAAAACGCGTTTAGTGATGTTTTTTTACATTATGCGTAAAATTAAAGTTTTTTTATTGCTGTTTTTTCTTTAATTTATCTTAATATGAAAATATATATGTTTTTAAAAAACAAAAACAAAAGTCTTTGGGTAAATTAGTATTGTTTCCTCTCCCCTTTTATTTTTTAATATAAAAAACAAATGAAAGAAAAAGATCTATTAAGATGTGATTAATTCGATATAGTGTGCGAAAAATTCCAATTCTTAGTAAACTTCGGACTTTTGAAAGAAAATACTTTTTATAATGATTGCAGAAAACCTATGTTTTTGAAACCAAAAAATATTTCTGATGGCTTGTTGTGGCGATTTAAGTCGAGAAAAGCAATAAAAAATGAATTTCAGTATAAAAAATTCAGTATTGTTTCGTTTAAAACCGTTTTTTTAAAAAAATAATTAAAATAATTTACAAACGGTTTTTCGCTTCAAAAATTTAAGATATTAAACGCGAAGTGAAAGTGGATTATATCACTATAAACACTGTTTTTTTGTTTAATTCCAAATAAAATAAAAAAAGAAAAATTTAAAAATAAAAAAAGAAAGATTGTATCGTCGAAATCAACGAAACAACTGTTACAGAGAGAATATTTGAAGAGAGCAAAACTTTCGCAACTCTTTGGTGTGTTTGTTGTGTTTGCCGAATACACAAAGTGTTCTTTTTGGGCTGACACGTGTAAGAAACAAAGCTCACACACACTGTATAGTCTTAAAACAGGTTGATTGGCCGTTCGTATATTATTACAGACGAATGGAACGCTTATAACGGTCTAAACAAAGTTTTTTCCTCAGACAAAACAAAAGCCCACAAAAAAGATTTTGTGTGTCCTGAAAACGTTTTTATACGCTATTTAACAAGATAATCTATGTGGGGTGTATTTAAAAAGTATGTAAAAATTTATGTAACGAACATAATGAAAAACCTCGACTCGTAAATTTTAGAGTTAAAATATAAAGGACTAGAAGAAGATATTTTTTGAAATTTTCGCACACCATATCGAATCAATCACGTCTTAATGAATCTTTATCTGCTACTTATTTTTATTTTTGAGCTGAAAAAGGAGGAACAATACTAACTTTCAAGTTTTTTAGTAGTTGAAAAATAAATATCAAGAAAAAAAAAATTTTTAAAACAATGAAAAAAAAAAATTCGGCTTTAAAACTTATTAAAAACAATTTTCATGTTTATAAAAGGAAATTTGAATATAAAAATTAATGTGATCTTTTAAAACTCAAAGGTGTTATGATAATAGCTTGGTCTTTTATATTTTGGAAGAAAACTCATATCGCCGTAAGAATTAATGCTGGTTGTTTGTATTTGAAGAAAAAAACTGAATGTGAAAAAACTGTTGTTTATTTATATCTGGTTTTTTTCGTATTTTAATATTATTTATCATTTTTTTTACGGCTTGTTTATATTAGATATTACTCATTGAGACATTTGATTTTTATATAACGTACTTATTGGTAACCATAGTGTTTATATGTCAGTGTTGATCTGTAAATAATTGTTTGTTTTATTTCTCGTATAGAGACTCACTCAAACTACCAAAAGAACAAATATTCGCATATATTCTACGATAAAAAAAAGTGTTATAGATACAATAACACTTAAAAAAACGATATATCTATATTCTCAAAAAAAGATGACTTAATTAGCGCAATTCGGTTGCTCTTTGAAAGAAGAAATTTTATCAAAATAAGACACCCGGGGTTTTTACAATATTTTCTAAAAGATTAATTGAGATCAAATGTATCCAAAAAAGAAAAGAAAGATGTTTTAGAATTGAACAAGAAAAAAACAAATATATTCTTAAATCTTTACAAAAAAAGCAGCTGGGTTTAAAAGATCAAAATGCACATTAAATTATTTCTAATTTTTTTTTAAGAATTTTATCCCTTTTAAAGCCATAAAATAAAAAGAATAAAAGTGAATAAATATACTGTAGAGTTTTTTAATTTAAACGAGCATCAAAGCACTCAAAAAAAAACATATGATTCTGTTTCGGAGCTTTTTAATTTACAGTACAAGCAAAATTTTTTTTTGTCTATAAATAAAAATTCAAATACTAACCCCCGTGTTCTGTCTTTTCGAAAAAGTATTAATTATTTACTGCAATTCAGCTTCTTTTTATATCGAAAGAAGACTATCAACGATAGAACCAAATGACTTTGTCGAAGAAACACCGGTGTGTCTCGAAACTTTAAAAAAATTGGCCATTTATAATTTAGATTATAAATATGGAGAAATAACATTTCTATTGAATCAAAATTATACATTGGCATGTTTGGAAAGATGTTGAGCTTATAGATTCTCTGATATCTCTTGTAATATATGGCAAGATTTCAGATACTAATAAGTGATGAAAAAAAAGAAGTACAGTGGTGAAGGCAAGGGGGCAAAATTACTTTTAAGGTCAATAAATATCTTTTAAAACAGGAAGGTAAAACAGTCTTTAGTATATCTCAAAGAGTATCTATTAATACTGTAGACAAAGTAACAAACAAACCAATAAGTTTCTCAAGACAAGAAAGTCGATTTAAGTATCTTTTTTGGATGAGAATGAAAAAAGATGTAAAAGTTGCATATAGGTTTGAAGCCGTGATTACAATCAAAGATAAAATGACAGATAAGCAATTAAAAACAACCGCCAAAACTATGTTGTTCGAGCTAGACTGCGAGTAAAAAAGACCAAGAAGTAGCTTAAAAAAGACCCAAAGGCAATAGCGGCAGTCATTAAGTATTAGTGGTTAATTATTAAACAGGTCTTTCTTAAAAATTTTTATATTTATTTTTTTTCTCTGTCTATAGTTTTTAAAGTAAACAATATAAAATAATTACAGACAAAGTCCTTAAAAACAACGGTGTTTATAATATGTTATCCAACGTGTAAAAAACCGTTTTTTTTTTGCTTTAATACTATATTCCAATGTTTTTATATGTCAAATATAATTTTAAAGTAATCAAACGGATGATAAAAGCGTTCTTTATTGAAATCAAAAAGACACCTCATATTGAGATCATTAAATAAATAGATATGTAAAGAAACTGCTTTTTTTTTTATTCAATGCAACATCTAACACGACATACATTTATTTATTATAATAATTGTGTCAGAACATAAAATACTATTGTCTTTTATTTTGTGTCAGTTTAAATTTCATAATCTTATGTATTGAGAATATTTAAAAACTTAAATCTTTTCATATACGACAATTATACATACGTTAGCATAAAACACAATGATAAAAAACACATACTAATAGTTAAATTTTTTTTAAACTTTGGATAAAAAGTGGATTTTTAAGATAATTTATGAGAATTTTTTATAAAATTTTTTTTATATAAATTTAAATTATATTTAAAAACATCTTTTAGTACAATAACAGTACGTTTTATGAAATATAATTAATTAAAAAAAAAGAAATACTGTAATATTTAGAGTATATTTTTTTTTAAAAGACCATCTTAAAAAAAAAGTTTTATTTTTTTTCGTTTTTGTTTTATCTTTTGATTTTTTCTATCATTTCACAGAATAATTGGCGCTTAGTTTTAATTGTATTTATAAAAAATGTTGGGAAAAACAAAAAGTATTTTTGTCTGCCATAACATAACCAAAATGTCATAGAGATATTTTGCCCGTTCTTGAAGTGCTTTTTTATAAAAAGCTGTATTTTTTTTATCTTTATAATCAAATTTTTTTTGTAGTTGGTTATATTTATAATTTTAAAAATATTGTTTCTACATGGTCTTCTGGCAAACACTCGTTGTTTTATAGAAGACCAAAGCGATTCCGTAAAACATATTCCGATCTAGTTAAATTAAAATTTTCGAGTAATTCCGAGCTAATTATGGAATTTAAAACTTTTTTTTATTATTAAGTTAATTGATGTGAAATCTAAATATCATCAAATTGATTTGAACAGACCAATTAATATTGATATTGACAGAAAAAACATTGTTAAAACGAATGTGTTGGTTTGAGATAATACTTATTTATTACGATGTTAAACAATTTAGCGCTTGATTTAATTTTTTCTAGTTTAGTCTTTAGTTAATACGTTTTTCAACTACGAATGTTATAAGTATAAAACTAATAACTGTTATGTGTATTTTTTTTCATTATAAATATTTTAAATATTTGAAATTCAAGCCAAAAAAATAAACATTATGCAAAAAAAATGTTTTTTATAAAACACAAGACATTTTAAAACCAGGCATATTATATTAAATTGACTTGTGTTCGCCTGTCTCTATAAAAAGAAGCGAAACAAAAGCGCAAAAAAGAAAAGTAAATTTTTTTAAGTATTATTGATATTTTTTTAAAAACTTTTTTTTATCAACACTACTTATTGGTAAATATCGAATTTACTATTTTATATTCTACAAAAAAACGACAAAGAAAAAAACAAAAAAAGTGTTTTCATAAAAAAATTCTGTTTTTAATAAAACGTCTCTATACTTGACTAAACCAGCTTAAACCTGACTAAAAAGCTTGGTTTGAGTAAATTGTTTTATTTTGACTAAAAATTTTTGGTTTTGTAAAAACCATTTGAATTTAAATTAATCGTTAGTTTTTTACTGGTTAGATTAGAATATGACGAATAGTCTAGTTTTTCCGAATATGATTTTGCTTTAACTAAATTGTGATAGCAATATTTTATTACTTTTACATTTCATTTATTGGTTTGTTTTAATTTGAACTTAATACTAAACTTTTTTTTCAGTTTTCTAGTTTAAAAGTGTGTTTTTAGTTTTGAATTATTTAGATAAAAACCCATATAAGTTTCATTTTGACAACTTTCGAGTATAAAAAGAGCTATTTTATAAAACCTCTTTTAAGTTTTTACACAACTATTATAGTTTTTAATCGTTACTTCACTCAAATATAGACGTTATTTTTTTTATAAGTTATATTACACTTGGAGTCTGCGAATATTTTTTTTCTCATCAAAAACACTATGCTGTTAACTGTGCAATTGGACATTTCATTTCTGACACTGCTAAAAACAAAGTTATATTTTGTTTTAAAAACACATTGTTGTGTAATGTTATATGATGTAAATATCGATTCTCTACTCTTAATTTTATAGCGAATATGTTAATTAAAGGCTTTTGTAAATCAAATTTTCGTTTTTGTGTCTGCTATTTTTCTTTAAAAAGTTTTGGTGTTCTCAGGCTTGCTATTCAAACTAATAAAACATAGTCGAAAAAAAACTTAAAATTTCATAACTTTTTACAAAGTTTAAATTTTAAAAAAACATATCTCTACAAAGGTTCCAAGGGCTTTTTGATTCTAATCATCAAAAAACTTTAACTTTTTTTATATTGTAAAAAACAGCGAAAAAAAAAGTTATGTTCAGAAATAACTAATCTTTAATTAAGTGTTGAAATATATATTTTTTTGTGGATGGTTTACTTTTATTAGATTTTTTATAACCAGCGCTGGTTTCAAAAGAGAATATCGTTTTTATCTTTCGACAGACATTCAATTGAAGAAAAAGCTTCGTAAATTTAGTATTTACACGACCTATTGTTTTTAAAGCCTTTTTAACAACTTTACAAATTACTTTTTTTTGATAATACACTTAAAGCTGGAAACGTTTCTGAAAACTTATTCAAAGAATTAATTTTTTCAATTACTTTATGATCAAAAGATAATATAAATTTAACGTAAAATATATAATTAGCTTTTTTTTAAAACATCTAGATATAAAAAGTCTAAAAGAATATTGTTTTTAGCCTAAGCGAATTAAGGACACCTTTTCTCACTAGAACTTTTTTTTTAAGCATCTAAATAATCTATATATTTTATCATGCTTATAAAAAGGAGATCTTAACCATTACATGTTTAGTTTTCTAAAAAGAGTGTTTTTTGTGATGTCGCGCGTTATATTGGTGTTTTCGGATAAATTCAAATAAACTTGGTGTATAAAACATTTTCGAAGTTTTTTGTTTTTAGTTTTTTTTTTTACTTAAATTTTTTTGAATCAAAATTATCGTCTTGTTTGTAAGAAATTGGTATATTTTCTTTATTTGCGTAAGTCATGTGATCAACTGAAGTAATTAAAATAAACATTGTTAAATAAAAAAAATTAAAATACAAGAGAGTAAATTTTGTTTTACGACAATTTTGAAAGACTTTTTATAAAAAAACTTGGGTTAGTATTTATAAAAAATACATTTTTGCTAAAAAATTTTCGTTTTTTTTGAATACAATGAATCAAACGAGCTTAGGCTGTAAAGCTACTTGTTTGAAAATCTAGACCCCACCGATGCGTTATTCCAATAAAATGTCAAAACTGTAAAAAGATTTTTCGTATATGATGTAAAATGTTTCGAAAATTTACTCTAGTTTTTTATTAAAAGACTAAAGTCTGATTTATGTTTTAAGACAAACTTCTCCGTAGAATGTTTGATAGAAGTTTTTGTTTAATTTTTCAGTTTTTTTTATTTAATTTCATTTAGTATAAAAATAAAAAAATAAAACTTGAAATTGTGCAAAAGTTGTTTTTAATAGAGTTTAAGGTTATTTTTAAATCGTGAAAAATATGGAAAAAAAACATCTCTCTATGAGTAATTGATATAACAATACAGAACTTCTTATGGTAAAAGTTTAGATTTTTAAGGCCTTCGCTTAACTGTAATAAATGTAGAAAAAAATTGCATTTAACTATTTTTTTTTGACGATAATTTTATTCGAGATTGTTTAAGTCAACATACAATATATATGAAAAAACGTTGTAAATTTTATCATTTATTTATTAACTTTTGTTTTTGACATATAATTAAGATTATATGCGATTGTTGCCAATAAATCACATTAAAACAGTTAAAGTATAAATATGATCTCAATAATTCATCAATTAACGCTTTTATTGAAATAAGAAAAAGATTATAACGTCAAAAGAAAAACAGCCAAAATGTAACATTTTTGAAACCGTTAAAGCTTGTTAAACTTTTTTGAGCATAAGAAAGATATTAAAATGTGAATTATAAAAAAATTTATATTTGACTGGAATCAATAATTTTAAATAAGATTTTCTAGAGGTCGAATTAGCGCGTGATATGTTTAACCTCGACAATATAATCACCTGATACATTAAAAAGAGATTTCTTATCATGAACATTTATTGAAGAAAGTATCATAATTAGAAAGTATCAGTTTCTTGCACGAGAAAATAAATTGCTCTCTTTCTCTGTAAACGCCTGAAGATGAGACAATTCACACTTAATACATAGTGAGTTCTAATCTCATTAAAAAGAATACATCAGACCGAGGGATAGAAAACGAAAAAAAAACTGATAACTACTTTGAAAATTTAAATTATAAATTCTTAATAATTAAAATAATAAGTTCTTAATAATTAAAATAATATGTTCTTTCAACGAATGTCGTTTTTTGCAGTTTCAACAAGTATTTTTAGATAAACTTTTTTTTCATTTAAGCGATACTTTCGCCTTTCGCTCTCTAAATTCAACATTTACACCGAAATGAATATTTAATGTAAAAAAGTTTTTTTTATATTTTTACATTTGCTTTTTATTTTTTAAAGTGAAGGTTGCTTTATTTTGGTGTTGTTTTTTCTTAAATAAATTCACTCACAGAGAAAAAAAGCAAATAAACGTTTTCAAAGAAAAAGCATGTTATTTAAATGACTCGGATATAATGATTTAATCATTTTGGTGGTTTTTCGCTGTAAAAATATTGTCATAACGATATATATTATTTTATGTTTTTTTGTTTTATTAGTCGATTTTTCAGAGAAATATAGCCCAACTCGACAAATCTGTAAAACTTAACTAAGAAGTATGAATAAATTATTTTATAATATAAAAGTTCAAATTAAACTTAGACACAGATTTTTTACAGAGTTATATATAAAAACAGCAGTTAAAATATATAAAAATATTCTTTTATCCAAGGACAAAATAAGAATAAAATTAAAATTAAATAAAAATCGCAACATTAATATATTAAAATAAAATTTACTTTTTTTAAAAAAAAACTGCGCACTATATAAACATATTTGGACATTAAAGTTGTCTTTGTTAATATATAAAAATATTTAAAAAACATATATTCTTTTAAAAAATTGTTTATTCTTAACATATTTTGGTCGCTAGAACATAGATAAATAAACAACACGGCTTATAACAAAAAAACTTTTTTTATTTTATTTCTTTTCCCATACACTATTTGTGTCGTATCTTGTTTTTTATATTTTTTTTCTCACCGTATAACATTTTAATTAGACAACCTTACGTCACAAAAAACAGATTATAAATTATCCATGCCACGAAAAACACAAACGACGATAACACCCGATCTTATTAGACTGGCTAGAGAATCGCTCGCACGAGACAGACCTTTATCTGTGATATCACAAATACTGAATATATCTTATACTTCTGAGATTATACTAATAGATGAAGTTTACTCCGGTATACCCGATTTGGAGTTAATTCAAAAAAAGGTCGGTCATTAAAAGATAACGCTGCATTTAAAAGCCTGTTCGCAGCTGAATTACTCAAGGATAATTTATAACACAGAGAGATATGGTCGATAAACTGTCTTTAGCTGAGTTTAAAGTGTCTCAGCCTTGTTTCAAAAATCTTGCTAGACATGAATTATTCTAGAAAATGGTTGTCGGTAGTCCCCAATGAACGCGAGTCTCTGCGTACTATGGATTTAAGACAAGTTTACGCGAGAGAAGTTCAGAACTTTTATTTGACAAAGATGGTTTTTTAGATAAAACAGGCTTTAATCTAGACACGGTGCAGGATTATGAATATTCACCAATTAATTCTAAAGCGTACGTGATAGCACCTGCAAATAGGGATTAGAATATCAGCCTAATGACAGCCATCTCTATTAATGGAGTAATTAGATATGAGCTTAAAGATGGGTCGTATAACGGGGAACTTTTTATAAACTTTATTTTAACAGTTCTAGTACCATATTTCAATTCAAACCCTGACCATATTCTAATCATGAATAATTGTCGGTTTTATCATCGAATAGATGTTCTAAGAACACTAAATGAGACAATATATTCTATACATTCATTTCTCCCTATTCACCTCAATTAAATCCAATAAAGGTATTTTTTAGTGAACTGAAAGCGAATCACAGAGCTTTTAAATCAATGTCAACAACTTGGCAAATGATTAAAACAAGAGTACGGGATTATCTCGATTCACGAAGAGGCAATTTCGTTAGACAATATGAGAAAATAACATCAATATCCCCCAGAGCGATTTCGAAACAGAAATTTATATAAATAAATTGTTTTAGGTGCTAAACATACAAACTTAAACACTTTTTACGTCTTTCAGTATATTTTAATATGAAATAAAAAAATTAATATTAGTTAACAAAGACAGGAAAAAAATTCAAACTTTCGCTTGTGTTTCTGTTTTCTTTATAATGTTTTAAAAAAGTTTAGTGAGTAGTATAAAAGACTCGCATGTTAATAAAGCCCGAGAAAAAAAACAAAAAAAGCGAAAAAAAAATGTTAATCTACCGCATATACACAAAAGTAAAAGGCACAAAAAACGAAAATTTGACGTTTTTTTTAAGTGTATTTTAAAACGTTTTATTTAAAAGAGACACCAGTAATTAATTTATTAAACAGCCCCAGAACAATGATTAAGACAAAAAATAAAAAATTTTCGACGAAACTCGTTTTTCTAATTTGATTGAGCATCAGAGCGAAAATAATAAAATTTACTGCACATGACATTATCCTAACCAAAACATGGGATTTGTTTTTTAGGCCGCACTGGAAATTTATCCTAGTTTCCCAGGTTTTGCATGTATTATTTAAACATACAATGACACATAAAATAAGTGTGCCCCCCCCCCCCCCCCCCCCCCCCCCCCCCCCCCCCCCCCCCCCCCCCCCCCCCCCCCCCCCCCATTCCTTCCTCCTTTCCCCCCCCACTCCACAACACCAAAAAAAAAAAAAAAAACCCAACCCC